>OMLF01057085.1:0-36906 GCA_900302615.1 Holocentrus rufus | reverse complement strand
GGCAGACACTTTAGCTACCTCTCTAGAAACAGTACTTAAAGGAATACTCCAACATTTTGGGCAAAATATCCTTTTTCTGACTTACCCAGACTGAGACAAGATATTTGATACCATTTTCACCTCTGTATGTTCACTGGTTTGGTTCCAATGGGTAGCATTTTGTGTTAGCTTAGCATAAAGACTTCAACAGGAGTCATTAGCCTAGCTCTGTCAAAGTGAAAAATATACCTTACAGCAACTCAACTGTCTTATTTACATATTGTATCATATAATTTTAGGAGAAGTTGGATAGTAGGAACTTTAACCGCTGAACACGCGTCCTTCCATCTGTGTCCAGTGGTTATAATTCCTACCATCTAACTTCTCCTAAAATGACTCTCATTTAAAAAAAAAAAAAAATTCCAAGACATGTATTTCAAATACACAATACATTGTGTAAATAAGACAGCTTTGGAGTTGCTTTGACAGCGCTAGGCTAATGAGTCCTGTAGACTTCAAGTCTTCATGCTAAGCTAACACGAAATGCTACCCATAGGAACCGAAGCAGTAGACGTACAGAGGTGAAAATGGTATTGAACATCTTGTCTCAGGGTGGGTAAGTCGGAAAAAGGGTATTTTTCCCAAAACATTGGAGTATTCCTTTAATGTTCATTTCAAATGTTTATCCCTAAACTGAAGTAGATCTTAACAGTCCCAGATCTTGGGTAGGGCCGAGTTGTCGTCGCTCAATCCTGCAAGTGAATTTCCCCAAAGTTTGGGCGTGTTGAAGGGTTGATTTCCCTGCTTGTGCACAGATTTATAACTCAGTCTATCACAGTGCACCACCCTCTCCACCCCACCCCCCCTCCTCTGTATGTCTGGAGAGCACCTGCCCCGTCACCTGCCATTCAGACACTGTCTGTCTCTGACTGTGTGTGCATGTGTGTGTTGCGGCAAAGCAGTACAGGATGCCGCACCCCACCCCTCTTCCCCCTCATGTCTCCAGCACCTCCCCCAGCTAACCTGCGTGCAAATCCTACCTGCCCTCACGTGGAGGATCTTTACCCACAAAACACACAAGAGGTCAACTGAATGTGACTGTCTGTCCCGCTAAATGTTTTTTTGCACTGACCTGGATTCTAAAACTGGAGTAAAGTCATTTGTTGCCCTTCGCTCCTAAACACCCTGCCTATTAAAGTGAGTGACAGTGATATTTCCAGGCGGCTCGGCCACTTTCTTACCTTTACAGCTCGTGGCCTAAATAGCAGTGGCCTTAATAGTCCATAATAGCAGCCTTTGCCTTTGCACGTGCATAGTTGACTTTCTTTGTTTGTCTCCTGCCTCAGCTTAGTGGGCAATTTCAGAGGAATGAGCGGGCCGAGTCATCCAGGGAATGTGGAAAAGAGTGTGTGTGCGTGTGTGTGTGTCTGTGTGTGTCAGTGGGTCTTGTTTAGGGGGGGTTGGGCGCATCTGAAGTTGAACATGAACTTGTCTCTTTTATCAAATAGTTCAGTATCTCTTTGCAGGCAGATGAATCATTAATGCTGTGTTTTGTAGCCGTCCAGTGAAAACCACGTATCTCCAAAATGTCAACTTTTCCGGAAACTAAGAAAAATAGTCTTGCTTTTAGCGCGACAACTGTGCACTTTTCAATTTGTAAAATTAGTTTGGTGGAGGTTTCATAACCCTGATGGTTGCAGAACTTTCTGAACCCACAGAGGAGCAGGTAAGCGCTCAAATTCAGAGAAAATATGAAAATCAGCTCAATTTGAGATATGAGGTTTTGACTGGACAGCTGTGGTTTGCTATTGTTTGGTAAGTGGGAAAACCCTGTGTTGATTTTCCCTTACAGAAAGGCCTTCACCTTTTCAAAGTATAAATCTTTGTTGACATTTATCTTTGAAAAGCTTTAAAGACAGGAACGCATGTCTTTTATAGGTGGAGCGGCATGTGAGAGAATATTTGCCCCATATGTGAAGGTTAAAACACAAAAACTTGAGCCTGGAGGCAACGTGTGAAAAAGTACTTCCCCCGCTGTGTTGCTGCACACCTGTCTAGGACTGTAGCCCTCCGGGTATTTCACATTGTGCCTCGGCCAACGCGATGTGGTGTGCGTTTCACACATGCACTCATGCAAGATTATACGTTTCTGACTTGGGAGGCATTTGCCTTTTCAGGGAAACGATCATTTTTCTGTGTTTCTTTGCTCTAGTTGCTGCTCCAAGGTAGAATGCCGATAACTTACACTGCAACTTGAGAAAAGAAAGAACTCCCTTTTTTTGCGTGCATGTCTTTTCAAACATTCAAATGTTGGCATTTAGCCTTCATTCAATTCACGGCCTTAATCCCCATGACGCTGTGTGGCATTCATCGCTTTGTTTTTATTAGTTAATAGCTTCACCTGCAGGCGAAAGCAAAACAGTTTCTGGAGACCCGCTGCGTTGGTCAGCTTGTTAGGCGTGTTCCACTTTTACCTGATCACATTTCAAAACAACAAGCAACCCTTTGGATGACTTGTCCATACCTGTCCAGATAATAAAAGAGAGTGGGAGGAGGGGGGGTGACAGGAAAATGCTGGTGCTCATTTGGGAAAAAACTGGAGCAGAGAGGGAGAAAACAGAGAGGAAGCGGGAGTGCAACTCAACACTGAGCCAGATGAATGCAAGAGATGCATCAGCAATTTGCTGTAAAGTAGGTCAGCCTCCTGAGAGCCTGGTGGCAGGGGGATCAGCTCCGAATCAAAGTGCTCTGATTGGCAGTTTGAGTACAGCGAACAGCCGCCGCCTTCTGAATGAATTCAAACCCACCAAAAATTTTATAAATAAATAAATCAGAATATATCTGATCCATGAATGGCATCCTCTTTTTTTCTTTGTTTTTACTCAAACAGCTTAAAGCTGACAATATCTCTGAGTTTAGGGAAGTGCTGATCTTGGACCATATTACATTCATAGTTTCATTCCAAAATAAGAGCTAAAATGTGACAACTTGCTTTTGAAGTTATTAGCTACAACCTTTACTGCCAAATGACCTTTTGGATATTTTAGATGATTTAATCAAATGTGTTTTTGACATGTGGCACTGAACATTAGCTAACAGTTCATTTTTTCCCCCTAAATTGAATGTTATGTTTTGGATGAAACCTTTCATGCGCTAATGTGACCTTAGCAAACATCCTAAATCGGCCCTCCTTTTCTTAGAAGCTTGCTGCATATGGATAACCATCATCTGCCAGAAGGTGCTGATTATGAGATTTTCAGGATTTACTGTGTGTCGGATCCTTGGCCCTTCATCAAATGGTTTATGACTTATGGCAGCGCCCCATAATTAGATCAGGTAATTTCCATAAGATCGTCAATAGCCCCTTTGTGTCTCCGCTGTCCCGGCTGTTTGTCTCCTGTTGTCTTTCAGCTCTCCATCTGACTGGAGTTGTTGTTGTGGAAGACGAAAAGGGTTGGGGGGTGGGGGTAAAAGCTCCAAAAGTCTTGGCGTTTACACGTGAGATGGTCGCCATTTTTTCCGGCTTTTAAATGAGATATTGCTGTTTGTGCTGTCTCTTTCTGTTAGCTGCCGACCCGCCGGGTCTGACGAGGTCAGAGGACGCCCTCTTTACGTCTTGTCGCTTTCAATCAAAGGCAGATAGTGTCACACACATATTCAGGTGTGTGTCCACCATGGGGCCTTGCATGTGTCATTGCTTTGTATGATACTAAGCCAGCTTGTCAGTATGTGTCTCTATATTGTGGTGGTGGGACATGGGCAGTTCCCTGAGGCCCTAGAAGAGGATTAGGAGGACCCACGCCATGTGTAAACATTTGGGTAAACCCGCTTCCCCCATAGCCTCTGGGAAGCTCACCTGTCTACTACGGGAGGAGGCTGGAAGAGAAACGAACGGCAAGAAACCCTTTGACCCGATTTCACTCAGTCGAGCGTCTGATCTTACAAATCAGGCCGTCACTTTGTGCCTTTCCCATGATTCCAGCTCAAATGTGGCTGAGGACTTATGTTTGTTTTGACAGGGACATTTTCAGATGAAACTCCATCACTACGACCAACAAATTGAGTGTTTTCGTCCAAATGCACATTGCTGTCTGCTTGGCTGCAGCATGCATACAAAGTCTTGAAAGTTTGGAAATTGCTTTCAAGGTTAAGAATATGCTTGAATTCAAATATGTTTCTTGAAGAATGCTTGATTTTCAACATAAACTGGTGTTTCATCCTGATCAAAACTACTACTAAAGTTAATATGAACAGCTGTAAAAAAAAATATAAACAAAGTGACAATGTACGTTGATTGTTGTGGGTATAAAGGAATTCTGTAAACTTTATTTTTCGCAATTGCATTTAAAGTAACAATTTAGACTAGATAATAAAGGCTTTGGGAGTCTGGAAATTTTGGCCTAAGTACCTTGAAAGTGCTTGAAAAGGGCTTAAATTTTACTCTCTGGAGGCTGGGAAACAAGAATTGATGAGTACTGGTTCTAATTTTTTGCTATGTTGTTGTGATTGTGGCCCATCTTCCACGCTCCAAGAGATCTGCTTCAGATACACCACTTGATTCAGCTATTGGGGTGAACTCAATAGCTGGATCAATTGCAAAGAAAAGTTATATCTTTTTATCTTTATTTGCATTTCAAAGCTATATTTCAGCACCAAAAAGCAGCTGAAAAGCTGAATGTCCACAGCGCTCTGAAAGAGATAGACTCAAATTCACAGTGTTTTCCTGTAAAACCTGTTCCACCATTGAGAACACAAGAGTGGAAAATCTTATGAAGGATCTGTCATTTTCAGCACATGTGTGTCTCGCTCCTGGCAACGTATATTAGTGTTACTCCTCAACACGACATATTACAGCAGCTCTGCTCATATGTGTTGTTATTAATATGTCCTGTGCTGAAAAGTAATGTGTTGTCAAAAACTTCATATACAAAGGAGCTGGAAAGGATTGTGCTGTGCTGCCAGGTTTGTATAGAATAAGTGCTGAAAAGAAATCTTTCTGTTCCTCCTTGGCACATCAACAAAGTCTCATCCTCATCTCAGCATTGATGGACGAATATTTAAAAAAAAAAAAAAAAAATGTCTCGGCAAAACAGCCAGGAAGAGAGTTTTCCCAGAAGTGACGCTGAATGATGTCATGTCTTGTCTCAGCAGACAATGCTGGTTTCTTCGGTCTACTGCTTGGCAATTAGTGGTCTGATGCGACTGAGTTAAACTGCGATCTCACACACACACATGAGCCGGTCGCACCACACTGTGAGGACACTCCAGCCTGTCTGACCAAACACACTGGACTCTGGGTCATGGAGGGAAACTGGTGGGGGAAGGGGCGCCCAGTACAATTTTCCATAGGAAATTTGTTGTTTTCTTGTCACGATTCCAACAAAGTGTGATAAGTGGGTTGAGTATTCCAAATGGTAGGTAGTTCTTTATAGCTTCATCACTAACAATTCAAAAAAGTAACAACGTAAGTTGATCCTCCAATGCCCTTCTCTATGACTTTTTAGGAATTATAGCTGAGATCCAAAAGAAACATAATGCAAAGTCCTGGAATAATGCTCCAGCTTTGGCATTTGGGTCTTTTTTGGCTTTATGGCCGTTACAGCTGGAATGTGTTGTGATGCCGGTGTCTCGCAGCTGAACAGCTGAAAATCCTAGTAGCTGGGGGGTTGGAGGGGTCATGAAACTCTACAGGGTGAGGAGTTTATGGGCCTGAAAGTAGGTTTTGAAAGCCACAAATCCTTGTCATTGGTACAGATCAATAACACAGATGCAGGATTATGTAGATATATTATGGTCATTTTGGTGCTTTGGGACAATAAAAACCTGACATATTGCCCCTTTAAACTAATGTTGCATTACACACCACACATTAGAAAAGTAATGATGTGGAAATACTGTCTTCACTTCCCCATCCACAAACAGTTCCAACAGTGAACACATTTGTCGTAACACCCTCGTCTATCCCTCACAAACATTAAGCAAACTTTAATTAAGCGATTACACAACATTTGGGTCATGGAGCTGAATCAGCAGAGGATTTATGATCATATTTATGTGATGCAGTCCATTAAAGGATTGTTCTGAACATTCAGGATGAAAAATATTACAAAAATAAAGTGTCTGCTGCCTAAAGGACATGCCAGTGTGTTATTCATTACCTGCTGCATGCAGACACGCCGTCTTACAGCAGCCTAGAGAAATTACAGGGGGGATACACTGGCAGCAAAGTCCATAACGCTCACAAATAACACCCTGCTATGACAAGGAAAATTATAACTCTTTGGAATTGAAATTTTAATGGCGCAATATAATTGTATCAACGTAAGGAATGCACAATCCGTGTAATCGGATGCTTTCATGTTTTGCTAAATGTGGCGAGGGCTATTATCACATTTTTGGTATATTTGAGGTTTCTTGGTCAAATACACAGATAGCTAATTTTCTACAAAGAATATGGTAATGTGTGACTAATTTGGCTGTCAGTGGAGATTTATGTGAGCCACCAGTTGACTAGGTGATTATCAGGAGACAAAATGATAATGAGTTTATCCAGACAGTATGGTCTAAACCAGGAAATAATCCACTTTTGGCTGCTGTCAAAGGCTTAAAAGTAAATGAAGTTTCGTTAATGCTGTGGATCTACAACAGGATTATAACCAGCTAGTAATCACATTCAGACGCCAATAACCTGACCATGCAGCACTGGTCTAGATGTGTTTTTATGGCTGAGTGGCTGCACTATATGAGCAGATCAGTTTGGTGTGTGTATAACAGTATAAGCAGTTCCCACACCCTCTCAGGTGTCCTGTGCTCAGGGCAGCTCGGCCCAGGCACACAGATAAAGGCTTCCTTTGTCTGCAGTGGGAGAACAGGTAACCATCTGTGCCTGCCCTTGGATGTGTGTGTGTGTGTGTGTGTGTGTGTGTGTGAGGAAGAGAGAGAGAGAGAGAGAAACAGAGAGAGAGATAAAATTGACCAGGTTGCCTGTCTTTGCAGTGAGACTAGGCGTGGCTATAATAGCCACGTATTCACTCTGTGTATATATGTGCCCTTATATTCAAAGTGGAAAATTAAAAGAATGGTAAACTGTAAGTCCTAAGCAAAACAAACAATAATAAATATTTAAAAAAACATGCTTAGGCAATCATTAATTATGTTTTTTCCATTCCAGGACCTCCTTCATCATCATATAAATTGCATCAGTTTGGTACTACTTGCTGTAATACTATAAAGGTGTAAGTTAAAGGGGAGGGTTTTCTTCTCTACCTGGCGATTAGTTTCATTCACTCGGTGTAATTGGGAGCTGAATGAGATCTGGGACACCAGTAGAATATTATCTGTTACCAAGATAGAGAACCAGCAGGTCTTTGGCTGCTGAGGACCAGGACTGACTGAGGAGTCATGTGTTGTTGGTACAGGGTGTTGCTAGTTACTTTGATGACAGATCGACAAAATAGACCAAACTTGACCTAACGAGACCAAAATGTTAACATAAGCAATTTAAAGTTACATAGCATGAACTGGGAGCAAATGAAGGGAGGTTGAATTTAGTACAAAGTGATCATTTTCTTGATCTGGTTAATGTTCTGGCCGCAGCATTTTGTTTTTATTTAAGTTTTTTCAGTACTTTCATGAGTTTGGGAGACCAGAAAACAGCATGTTACAGTAATTAAGTCTTAAAGGAATGGTCCAACATTTTGGGCAAAATACCTTTTTAATACCATTTTCACCTCTGTACGTCCACTGCTTCGGTTCCTATACGTAGCATTTTGTGTTAGCTTAGCATAAAGACTTGAAGTCCACAGGAGTCATTAGCCTAGCTCCGTCAAAGTGAAAAAATAAACCTTACAGCAGAATTCTCAGGATTAAAAAAATAAATAAATAAAGGCTCTATAACTGCTGAACACAAATGTTCAGCTTCAGGTTATAGTTCCTACCGTCTAACTTCTCCTAAAATGACTTGTTTTTAAAAAAAATTCCAGGACATGTATTTCAAATACACATAATACATTGTGTAAATAAGACAGCTTCGGAGTTGCTGTAAGGTTTATCTTTTCACTTGGATGGATTTTTGCCCAAATGTTGGAGTATTCCTTTAAACAAAAGCTAAGTACAAGGGTTTCAGCACTAGCCATATTTAACAGGATGAATTTTTGCAAAGTTGCGAAGGTGAAAAAATGCTACCTTTGTGAAAATGTGGGAGTCAAATGAGAGTTAGGTCAAATGTAATGTCAGTATTTTCACTGTGGTAATTTGATACCAGATAAATGTGGTAAATTTGCAAGTTGTGAGAAGTCTTTTGGATTAAGGGGTTTGTAGATTTGAGTATCGTCAGCATAGCAGTGAAAACTGACACTATAACAGACTATTTCATCAGTTGGCAGCATGTAAACAGAAAACAGGCAAGGTCTGAACTTTGGAGCATCCAGAGATGCTGATGTTCTCTGAAACATGATACAGTCTATCAGACATATAAGACTTGAACCAGGAGTCCATGGACACCAATGTGGGAAACTTATGGGAAATATATTGTGATCAACTGGCCTACTCAAACTGATTTAACACAGAGAAAGAAACAATATCTAAAGCAATGAGCAGGTCAGCTGCAGACTCAGTGCTATGGAAAGAGCTGAAGCCAAATTAAAATGTATTCATTTGTTAGCCAATCAGATTTAGTTCATGAGTAGAGAAAGGTGGGTTACATTCCATTACAATCCCTCCTGTGTGTGTGTTTATGTGCACACATGCCTGTGTGGTTGGACATGATGTATGTGCATGTTTGTGTCTGTATCATTCCATTTACCAGGTGTTTGAGTCAGAAGTTGAGGATTACCTGTACAGGAAACAGCAGAGAAAGAATCAAGAGACGGAGCTTGGCTGGTCTGTGTTTAAACAGCCTGTCAGATGAGTTGACTTGGTGGGTTTTAACTGGCTGCTGCTGTAAATATTCAGTCACATTAGGTGCCAACTGACTAACATGGGCTGACAGGAAGGTAGGTAAACAACCGGAATGATAGATGAGTATGGATCTCAGGTGAATGGTGAGAGTGTGAGGATGTGCTCTCTTCCTCTGCCTGTCTCTTGTGGTATTCTGTCTGGGGCTTTTGTATGTGCACGTGCATGTGTGTGTGTGTGTGTGTAGTGTGTGTATGCACGCACACACGTGCTAGTCTGTGTGTATGTGTGTCTACAGATGATAAATACAGGGGTGTCTGTAGAGCAGTCTTTAATTAGAGCAGGAAGACACGGCTCAGGGGAGACACTACACCAGACCTGTGTGTGTGTGTGTGTGTGTGTGTGTGTGAGAGAGAGAGACAGAGCGATTGTGGAGGTTGGGTTTGTGGAATGGACGGGGAAACATCCTGCACGTGTCAATAGTTTCGGCATCCATCTTGCCAGTGTCAGTAGTGAGTGTCTGCTTTGTGTGTGTGTGTGTGTGTGTGTGTGTGTGGTAAATGGCAGCTGGATCAATCCCAAAAATGTACAGTAGGCATGTTCAGATTCATTCCACACCCAGCATCTACAGACAGCCTGAATAGTTCATGAAGTCTATGTAATGATGCATTCACTGTCTAACTGACGACACTGTAACACTCGATCAGGTCTGTGGATTCCTCTGGCAACAGAAGCCAAATTGCTAACAGTTGTGTCCAGTCAGCCGTATTTAATTGCTGGATAAGTGGTTTGTTGCTGTTTTGCTTTAGAAGACTAAAACACCAGCAATGTTTTGCTGGTCAAAACAAGAAACATTCTAACTTTTTCCATTTGCTCTTCTAGCTTGAGCTATTTGAGCAAAAAATGGTCAAAACACAGTTCACATAAATCATTCTGATGATCTTGAACAATTCAGGCAATATTTTATACACATGAATAACTGTCTTGCAAAGTTTGAAAGCCAGAGAACTTAGACTCTAATCTGAGCATGTCAAGCAGTATTTCCTGATAATCACCCAAAAGTACGACAATGTGCTCAGTTACCAAAAAGTGTCCCAATGTGCTCAAACAGTTACAAAAAAGTACTCCAAAGAACATGTCTGGTATATTTTTGGGTACTTTTGGGTACACTTGGAGTACTAGTTTTAGGTAACTGTTTGAACACTTTGGGGGACCTTGGGATGATGAGTAGGACCCACTTCCTGAAGCTGCTCCATAGACAATGAATTTGGGTTTCCTTATTGTGTAGACAGTCACAAGCCAGAGAATGTACCCATATTCTGATGAAGTTGTCCTTGTCTGTCGTATCCGGATTGTGTCTTGATTTAGCTTGATTTACTCTTGACATTAAATTGCATCTTGGGTATACATTGAAATAGAATTTGTCTTTGTGTCACAAAACACTGGAAAGCATCCACATTACCTCCCATTGTAATTTTACTTCCATTAAAATTAAATTGACAGTTAAATCTTCATCTTGCTCATTTCGTATCCATCAGTGTCCTGTCCATACATTTTGATTTATATTACTATCCAAGCTGCCTTGATTTATGTGCACTTCTTGATTGGGTTGATGCATGTAAGATCATTCCCCTTTAGATTGTTGCTATGTGTAGATTTGAGACACATCGCATTTGCTTTTTGTTAATGTGAACCATGTGTATCTCTGATCATCTCCACACGTGAAGTGGGTGAGTGCATCTTAGGCTGGATTTTAGAACTATTTGTGCTGTCTGATTGCAAACAGATCACCCAGGAGCCCGGACATATGTTCACATCAGGTGTAAAGGGCATCTCTGAGGTTGAGGAAAAGTTACTACAAAGAATAATACAATAAAATAAAATGCATTGAGGAAAGCTTATAAATTCTTTCTAGTCTCAAGTGTTAAACAAGGCTCAAATGTGAGTTTCTATTTTCTCTCTGTCCTTCTGCAGCTCCCATGCATTCAGCCATGCTCCCTGGGTATGGATTCTCGCCTCTCCCTGACTTCCAACCCCATCTTCACGCTTTTCGCTGTAGAGGAGAGAGCCCCAGCATGTGGATCCCTGGCTCAGGCGAGTCCCAGGCCCTGAATGAGGCCCGAGACGACAGGCCACTCCTGCGCCCATGCCACCACAAGCATGTCGCCGTGTGCCAGCAGGAAACGTTGGCTTTCATCGAGCTACAACCTCCAGTGACTCCAAAACTCAATGGTCGCGGCCCTTCAAGGCCAACCGTCAGTCCAGATAGACAGTGCACATCACATTCCCTGCCCCTGAATGGCTTCAATCACACACTAAATGAACTGAATGAGATTCAGAACGGCTGTCACAAGGGTGACCTGGACAACGTCCATGAAATGAACTTGAATTTGGACTCTCATACACTTCTGAGTGAAGACAAACTTAAATGCCAGAATGGCATCGAGAGTGATACTTCTTTGCAGGACAAACCACGTGCCGTCACGACAATATGTCGTCCTCTTCATGCAGCCCTCAGCCTCCCCCTGGCGTTCCCCCTGTCCTCTCTCTATACAGACAGGGACTCCTGGGATTCTCAGCCACCTTGCTCCCCATCCTCCCCTGAGGGTCCAGGGTTTCAGAGCCTCGACTCCTGCCAACCGCAGCGGAGAACATCACAAGGTTCACTGAAGGAGAAGTCAATTCGTGAGTACAGCGCCCTTTTTAGTGTTAGACTAATATAAACTGAATAGCTGAAATGTTTGAGGTTTTGCAAACATTTTACACTTTCTACTGCATTACTTAATTTTTTGTTCTTTTTCTGTCTGCTAGGGCGAAAGATGCGAGTTTACTCTCCAGATAGCCTGAGTGATGAATCTCTCAGCAGTCCAGTCCTGGATGGAGACTACATCTTACCAGGACCCTTTGCCTCCTTCCTCGAAGAGGACCTTGGATTATCTTCCCTTGAGACAGTCACAAGTTCTTCATCCATAGGGGGCGCTTTAGATCCTCCGAGCCTTGATTCCCTTGATATTTTACAATTGCCTGCAGAACCACTGCAGATAATAGAAGACTCAGTACTAGGGATCGGAGACGACTCTGGGGTTGTAGAGACTTCAAGTGCCACAGGGGGGAGCTCTGTATCACGCTGTCGGCAAGGGGATCACGAACGGCGGCGATTCTCAGCTTCAGAACTCATATCCAGACTTCAGCTGTCCCAGAGAAAGAACTCCTTCACTCTCAAGCTTGGGAAATCACTGTCTGCTCGAGTTGCCACCAGAGATAGGCAGAGCTCCAGTAGTGTCAGCCCTAACTCTGACAGTGAGTAGCTGCAAACAGAATCAGTGTGCTGGTAACTAGATTTCATTGGAAGGAAGACAAAAAAAAAGTTAGTGTAAAGAATGCCTTCAGCTGTGCAAAAGTAGTCCAAAAACCCCCAAAAGTTAGACTGAATGGCGCATCAAGTAAACTCCAACCACGGCACAATGAGCCAATCCAATCCACCCTGTTGAAAGTGCGGAAAATCTAGGGGATAGTTTTATAAAGAAGTTTTAAAGTCATCTTTTGCCCTTTTTGGAACCCAAATTAACTAGTCTCTGGTCTCATAATTTCCTATATGAGTATGACATTTTTAACTCACTTTTTTCCAGCTGTTGAAATGATGACATGATGAAATACATCCATCCTAGTCTTGAGAATACATCAAATCACTACTTTCACTTTAAAAAATCATGCAGTGGACAGCGAAAGCTTCAAATTAAGGCTGTCGTGACTCTTTAATACATGAGGTCTCTTGCTTCCTCCCTGCATCTCCCACCTCTGCTGTCTTCCTTTTTGACAGATAAGGCCAACTCTAAGCACCGAAGCTCAGGAGGTTCAAGTGAGAGCGCCCCCCAAAGTCCTGTTGGCCCAGCACCTCCACTGCCCAGCAGTGACAGTGGAATGCCACTGCATCGTTGGAGCACCAAACTTGGGTAAACTGAAAACATATGTTCTAACACAGCAATTATCAGAGGAAATGCTTAAAGGGCATGTATTAATACCTGATGTTCTGAGTTAGTGAAACTGCCTCTATATTTTTTTCTTCATGGCAGCACACCTCTTCCCAACAGAATGAGAAAGAAATCCACAGAGGAGGACTGGGGAACACCTCCTACTGTTGCCAGCTCAAATCGATTATCACGGTTTTTGCCTAGCTGTGAGTGTACCTGCAATTTTCTTATTCCATTAATGTGTGCCTGTCCATTTGAATCCTCAGTTTAAAGGAATACTCTGATGTTTTGGTCAAAATACCCCTTTCGACTCACCAGACTGTGACAAAATGTTCAATACCATTTTCACCTCTGTATGGCCACTGGTTCAGTTACCAGAAGGAGCATTTCATGTTGGCCTAGCATAAATAAACCTTACAACAGCAACTCTTAAGCTTTCTTATTTATAGTGTATATAGATGCATTTGAAATACACATCTTGGACTTAAAAAAAATGTGAGCTGTTCAGTGGTTATAGTTCCTACCATCTAACTTCTAAAATGGCTCTCCTTAAAAAAAAATCTAATATGTGTATTTCAAATACATGATACGCTTCAGAGTTGCTGTAAGGTTTATTTTTTCACTTAGATGGCAGGAACTATAACCGCTGAACACAGATGGAAGGATACATGTGTTCAGCAGTCATAGTTCCTACCAGCCAATTTCTCCTTGAACAGTATGATGCATTGTGTAAATAAGACAGCCTCAGAGTTGCTGTTTTTTTTTTTCTTTTTTTCACTTTGATGGAGCTAGGCTAATGACTCCTGTAGATTTCAAGTCTTTATGCTAAGCTAACACAAAATGTGTTGGTGATTCAGTTCTTATGGGTAGACATACAGAGGTGAAAATGGTATCAAATCTCTTGTCCCAGTCTAGGTAAATTGGAAAAAGTCTATTTTGACCAGAATGTTTGAGTTTTCCTGTCACTCAATATTTGTTTGCGTATTCCGTTGACCATCTTTCCCACCCTTGACACTTCTTTCGCTTGTGCTTCATCCTCCAGCAATTCTCTACCAGGAATATAGTGATGTTGCCATCAACAGAGAGATCCAGAGACAGCAAGGGAAAGAGCCTGGTACAGAGGAGGAAGGGCTCAGGGACGAGGGGTCAGACGGTACCCCATCTCCATCTAATCTGTCTCCGTCCAGCTCCTTTCGCTCATCACGAGGCTCGGCTTTTGCACTGTGGCAGGACATCCCTGACGTTCGAAGCAGCGGCCAGCTCGACAACTTCAGCAATGAAGAAAGGAAATTACAGGAGGTGAGCACAGACAAATTCAACGTTCTGTTGCTTAGCTCACATATCGTAGTCAGTTGGAAATGACGTGCTGCATCCTCTTCAACTCAGGCAAAGTTTGAGCTGGTGACATCGGAGGCATCGTACATTCGTAGCTTGACGATCGCGGTGGACCACTTTATGTTGTCCCAGGACCTTGGGGATTGTCTGGGTGCACAGGATAAACAATGGCTCTTCTCAAAGCTGCCTGAAGTCAAAGATGTCAGTGAGAGGTGAAGTAACACAGTGCCGATGTGCTTCTTCTTCCCTCTAAACATGTGCTGTCTCTTCATGCCTCAGTCGTTTTGTCTCCTCCTCATATCTTCTGCTTCCTTCTTCCCTCTAGATTTCTTCAGGACCTGGAGCACAGGCTGGAGGAGGACATTCTGCGTTTTGATGTGTGTGACATCGTCCTGGATCACTGCCCAGCACTTCGTAGGGTTTATTTACCCTATGTAACCAACCAGGCTTACCAAGAGCAGACCTACCAGCGTTTGCTGTGCGTAATTCCTTTCACTGTGGATATCTGAAAATATAGAATATGAAAGGACCGGTAATTTTGTTGGACCATTGTGCGCACACCGGCATAGCTGTAGAACACAGACAGGTCTAGTTTCTTGTGCTGGATGTCAACTTTCTGTAAGGGTGCTCAGGTGTTATTTTACATCTGCATGAGCTAACTTGCAGGTTGTTCACTTGCAGTAATTAGTATTCCCTGAGGAAGAACAATGTTGTTCGTACTGCACTGGCAAAAAGCATGCCCAGCTGTTATGCAAGTTCTCCAAAGTAGGGCATTATATGAGATGTCCGTCAATTTCAGTCAAAGCCCCGTCTCTCTAAAAGCCTAGCTGCAAGTTTCTAGCTCTAAATTTCCATTTGTGCCCTCAGGCATGAGAACGCTCGTTTTCCCAATATCCTGGCTCGTTTGGAGGAGGATCCCATCTGCCAAAGACTTCCTCTCACCTCTTTCCTAATCCTCCCGTTCCAGCGAATCACGCGGCTCAAAATGCTGGTGGAGGTAAACTTTCACCACTGAATTCATGTTACCACTTGAATCAAATTATGTGGAGCTGTAATGGGATAATACTAACCAAGCAGTTTGCCGCAGCAGGTTTTCACTATAAATAGCAAGAAGAGGCAGTGTTTGTGATATAGCATGTGTTCATAAAGTCTCTGTACTGTTCAGAATATCCTGAAGAGGACGACACCAGGCTCACGAGATGAGGACACTGCCACTAAAGCTTTCAATGAGCTTAAAAAGGTAACAATCGTTGTCCTCAACAGCCATTTGAATGAACTATTATCTCTGGTCTGACACAACAGTAATAACCTTGTTGTTTTATGTCTTGATAGATCATTAAGGAATGTAATTCCAGTGTGCAGTCAATGAAAAGGATGGAGGAGCTTATTCATCTCAACAAGAAAATTAATTTTGAGGGCAAGGTAATGTTCTGTCTTTTACATATCTTTGTGAATTATTTATTTTCTTTAGCCCTGTTTGCACAGAGTTAATATAACTTGGGGATGTCAGGTAATAATTATGAAGTTCACTGGTGGTTGTAATCCCATGTGAATCTGACTTACAGTATGAATCACAAATTACTTGCAGCATTTTGATACAGGTAATATTAATCCTGTGGGAACTGAACTCTTGGTAACATCAGCTGTAGTTACTCTTTTTGTACAATGTTTCTTTCTTTTTTTTCTTCTTCTAGATCTGCAATTTCTATCTCAGTAGTAGGTTCTAAGGAGGAAGGTCTCAGCGTAAACTTAAAGTTTTGCTTTGTTAAATCAGGAAGTAACAAATTGGAAAATATTGACATTATGCGGCTGTATCCAGGCCACCAGTGACTGCAAATGTGTTTCACAGAATTCATCGGATAGTTCATCAATTACCTGAGATCCCCACCTAATGTTAGTCCTGTGTGAGGAGGGCTTATGTCATCACCGTCACTACGTATGTGCATAGAATTACTTAACAGAACAATTCCTTGCCTCCTAGATATTCCCACTGATCTCTCAGTCTCGCTGGCTGGTGAAGCATGGTGAACTGTTGGAGGTGGACACTCAGACTATGAGCATTTCTGGGTCAAAGCTCAAGTTACCCACCAAGCCTGTTTACCTTCACCTTTTCAATGACTGTCTTCTGCTGTCAAGAAGGAAAGAGTGAGTGATATGCTGTACAAAGAGAGAAATCATTGCGCCTATGTTACGCCATGCATCTAGCTCATGAATAGAAAGAAGTCTGTCCTAAGGTTAAAGGAATACGCCAACGTTTTGGGCAACATACCCTTTTTCCAACTTACCCAGACTGAGACAAGATGTTCGGTGCCATTTTCACCTCTGTATGTCAATTGGCTCAGTTTCTATGGGTAGCATTTTGTGCTAGCTTAGCATAAAGAAATTCTACAGGAGTCATTAGCTTCGCTCTGTCTAAGTGAAAGAAAAATCTTACAGCAACTCTGAAGTTGTCTTATTTACTTTAGTTCATTACCATGTAATACACATGATGCCCATAAGAACCGAACCAGTGGATGTACAGAGGTGAAAATGGTACTGAACATCTTGTCTCAGTCTGGGTAAGTTGGAAAAAGGATATTTTGCCCAAAATGTTGGATTATTCCTTCAAAATTTGCCATCTGGTTCTAAGTGTAATCTTGGTTCTGAAATGGCATTTTACATTTTTTTGCAGCACATGGAAGTTCATGGTGTTTGTACATGCCAAGATAGGAGAGCTGAAAGTGAAGGACCTCAGTCAGAAGTTGCAGGGCATCTCAGGCTTCATCTTCCACCTGCAGCTATGTGAAGGCCAGCAGCTTAAACATCAGATCCTGCTCAAAGCACACACTGAGTGAGCGAAAACAGCATTCTCAGGCTTTAACACGCCATCATCAATACTTCAGAAGACTTTCCGTCAACCATTTCCCAAATGTTCTGACTGGTCATCTGAGTCTGTTTTAGTCTTTTGTGTGGCTAAGCTTTTACACTTGTTGGTTTTGTCTCTACAAAGGAGCGGGAAGCAGCGATGGATTACAGCGATGTTTCCGTCTGATCCACTGGAAGACATTGAGCAGGCCAGTGAGAATGACGGTCAGTGCAGAGCTGAAGTTTCAGTATTAATCATCATAATCCCCTTTAATCCTCTCATTCATTCATTTTCCTTCTCTTCTTAGATGTATCCCAGGTTCAGTGCATCAAAAGCTATCAGGCCCAAGAGCATGATGAGTTAACACTGGAAAAGGCTGACATTCTTCAAGCCAAGACCATTACAAGTGATGGTGAGAGTCTGACCCAGATTTCTCCGTTAGATAAAGTGCATCTCAACTTAAATCTGCATTCCCATTTTCATAATGGACTCTAAACAACCAAAAGAGGTATAAGCCTTTTTCACAGCAGCTATATTGACATAAAATAGCAGGGTACACACAGGTGTTACTAATGACATTAACTGTTCACTTATCACTTAACTGGTTCCATTCCAGTTAAGTGAACCAGAGCTGTTAGACCTAAATGGAACAGAACCTTAATTAATGCCATTAGTAACACCTGTGTTTACCTGCTATTCTTGTCAAAATGACTGCTGTGAAAAAGGTCTATTCTGGAGACCCATTGGCATTAAAAACTGGGTTTGCTTATGTAACGACGGCCATTTCAGGTATACACAAACATTTGATCATAATCAGTGCTGGTTTGTTTGCATTTCTAAGAGTTGCTATATCTTTCCAGGCTGGGTGGAAGGCATCCGTCTGTCTGACGGGGAACGGGGCTGGTTCCCCAAAACCTATGTGGAGGAAATCACAAGTCGCAGCGCGCGCCTCCGCAACCTCCGAGAAAATATCCGTATCAAGTGTGTCACACAGAAACTCGAGGGAGAACACTAAACCTTTTTATTGCAACTTGTGTATAAAGTCAAGTGTGCGTTTCAGTTTCTAAGGCTTTTCAAGCTTCTGGATCTTTGTTTTAATTTTAGACAGATGTGGGACCTTGATATAGAATGCAGGTGCTAAAACATGCCAACATTTTTGTGATATGGTTACCAAACTGTGTATCAGCATTTTCCCTTTGCATGCCAGCTATGAATGCATTCAATACCTTTTATAAAAATTAGAGAGTAAAGCTTTTGCTCTGTACTCATTTTGTACTTTAACCACACTGCTTGCCAAACTTTGTAACAGCAATTTCTTTAAGCATGCAGTCTATGAATATATTCAATTCTTTTTCAAATCAGAATTTTTTTAAGCACCTGTTTGGTATGATAAATGTGGGTCAAATGATAAATGCGTACACTTACCAGTAAATATGCACATTTTTCCTTGATGTGGTAAATGTAAATATTTCCCCAGGTAAGCCTGGTTAATGTGTATCTTCCTGTTGAATGTGAATAGAAACAGCTAGCTACAGTGGTGTAAGGCTCTTTCACAGTTACTGTCAGTACATGTTCTGTGACTTCTATGGTAAATTGAAATCTGGCCAGTTAATCCATATATCTCTACAATATAGAAAAGAGAAAATTAGGAAAGTGTTGATCCTGTTTTAGTGTTTGGGAAGTTTTCATGCCATGCCATCCCACATGAATATGACATGCATCTTGGGCCAATTTTGTTTTGCGCACAGTGTGTGTGTGCTCCTATATTCTGGTATGCATATGGTAGGTAGATGTTGCTGAGTTGATAACCTCTGTATTCAACATGGATGTAGTTTCACCAACAAATTGATTCCTGAATGGATAGTGGATGCATTAGTTTCTGTCCATAAGCAAAACATTCTTACCTAATTAAACATGCTTACCTTAATTAAATTCTGTAATCTGCTTTTAAGGATTGTATCGTAACATAAGTCCATAAAGTCAATAACCTGTTAATAAGGCTCTACGACAAGATCCTAATCTCATTAAATTCATCAGAAAGAGCCTCATGTGCAGAACTGTAGCAGTGGACAGTGAGCGCATTGCGCTAACATCTGAGATCAGCAGGGTGAGAGAGCCTTGTACTACTGTGCATTATATTTCTCACATGAACTGCGAAATGTGCAGCACACATTTTACCAGATTTACCTTGAGAAATGTTCACATTCATCAACTCTGTGGTAGCATGTAGCATTACCAGTAAAGGTATATATCATTGTCTTCCATTTAGCCACATGCATAAGAGACTGTGGACAAAAACTCAACTATAATACTAATAATAATAATAATAATTATAATAATCATAATAAAATTCACCTGGCCCCGTAGCCACACTAATAGACCTTTTTCACAGCAGCCATTTTGATATTAATTAGTAGGATAAACATAGGTGTTATTAATGACATTAATGAAGGTTCTGTTCCATTTAGAGCATAGGACCATTTCCCTTTAGGGATCAATAAAGAATATTATCACTATAAAACCCTAAAGCACTGAATTACATTTAGGCCTGCGTCTTTCTCATCTATGACTGTAAAAATCCCCAGATGACCGATCAAATAGCTGCTCTGGTGACTTTACCACACATTGTTGATCAACCACTATTATCGACATTCAAATGTAAACTATTCAATGGCACATGAAATGTTCTTCTTTTGCTACATCTAAGTTGTTAGTTCTAATTTAAATGGTTGCTGTTGCAGCATATGTGTATTTATACTCCTATAGCTGGTTATTCTCTATGGAGATACTGATGTAAATTTACAATACTGTAGATGTACTTCGCTACATGTATAAATAATAGAACATGGTTCAGTTACTTTTATAACAGTAATTTATATGAGCAAAGATTATGGCAAACCATAACAATCAACTTTGCAGTCAGAGATATTAATAACAAAACTACAAAAAATATAAATGCTATAATACACTGGATGTTTACTGGATTTCACATCACTGTAAATGTATAACCATTGAAATAAATGAAAATACTTACAGTTTGTTTTGTTTTGAATGAGTGATTCTTCACATCAGACTCAAATTGTAAAAAAAAAAAAAAAAAGTTTTTTAAGACAGTTTTATTGTTTGTTAAATAGTAAAGAGAAAAAGAGGTTCAAGCAAAATGTACAGTCTCTACTAGTCTATCCTCTTTGGTTACCTTTACTCATAAAGAGCCCTACAGACAGCCAACATTTCTTCAACAGCGGCGTGGTGTCAAAGTGGGTCATGGTGGATTCTTTTGGTCCCTGGGTGAGATGAAATTGCCCAAATTTGGTCTGAAAAAGTTTTGGTACCACTGTCATAGCCTTAGATTTCACTACAGTATCTCCTTTTTTGTGGTACAAGTAGAAATAAAGGCATTATGTACATAAAATCTACACGTTTTATTTTAGATTTAAAGGAATACTCCAACATTTTGGGCAAAATACCCTTTTCCTGAGTTACCCAGTTTGAGACAAGATGTTCAATACCATTTTCACCTCTGTATGTCCACTGTTTCGGTTCCTATGGGTGCATTTTGTGTTAGCTTAGCATAAAGACTTGAAGTCTACAGGAGTTATTAGCCTACCTCATCAAAAGTGAAAAAATAAACCTTACAGCAACTCAGAAACTGTCTTATTGTACATTCCTACACAATGTATCACGTGTGTTACGCATCTTGGATTGTTTTAGAGTTAGATGGTAGGACCTATTGATGGTAGGAACTATAACCACTGAACATGTATTCAGCGGTTATAGTTCCTACCATCTAACTTTTCCTAAAAGGAAATCCCAAAATAAAACTCTTGTTTTGAAAAAAAAAAATCAGAGATGTGTATTTCAAATACACGATACATTGTGTAAATAAGACAGCTTCAGAGTTGCTGTAAAGTTTATTTTTTTCACTTTAACAGAGCTAGGCTGATGACTCCTGTAGACCTCAGTTGTTTATGATAAGCTAACATTTAATGGTACCCATGAGAACCGAGGCAGTGGATGTAGAGAGGTGAAAATGGTATCAAACATCTTGTCTCAGTCTGGGTAAGTCAGAAAAGGGGTATTTTGCCATAACATATTCCTCTAATAATTCAGTCAATTTTCAAGCCTTTGTGCAGTCTTGCTTATGAGTCAGCTCCATCCATTGGTGTGGTACTGGTCAGCTGTAATCATCGCCTCCTGGGACTCCTTCCTGCTCCTCTTTAGCTTTGGCATGATAGGCGGGGGGCCGTGACTCGCAATAACATGGCTGTTTTTTTCTGGCTGTAGATCAACAAAAAAGTCCCATTGAGACACATGATCTTGCTTGCAAACAAAAACTTCTCATCTTTAAATGAATCATGAATCAAGTGCTGCGGCTCATCTTAAAGGGGCAGTAAGGTAGATTTCTATGGCCTCATGGCACCAAAAGACCGTTATATATCTGCAAGTGTTAATAAAGTTGTCGTGAAAAGTAGGGGGCTTGGTTTTTGGTGGCAGGTGATGTAACCACCTGTTGTTCTCTATGGATGATGACATCACCCGCCACCAAAGACCAGGCCCCCTACTTTTCACTCTTTAATGCCTCTTTAAGTCTGACAACCAGTAGGATTTGGCTGGATATCGTGATCACTGAAATCATGAAACCTACTCAGCATCTACACAAAATGAAATCACACAAATTGTGAATTCCTATGTTCAGTCTAGAGATGACGTGCAACACGGCAGTCTACCTGTTGTAACTGGAAGATCCAGTTCTGATAATCCTCCAGGCAGGTACAGGAAACCTGCAAAGGCTCCACCAGCTCACCTGAAGCACAGGCAGTAATCGAAATGAAGTGTCCATATGCTTCACTGCTGCTCATTTTACTCCATGGTTACAGTTCAAGCTATTTAGGCACCATAGTGTATGTTACCTGTCAGCTCAAACTCCAGTCGTCCAGGCAAGGCTGACCTCTCCACCGCTTTGATGCTTTGCCTGGGCAGCCTACCCTATTATTGTTGACAAGAGGGAAGAAGAAAGCTGCACTGTGGGTAAAAGCAGGTGGCGGAGCTTTCACTTCCACATAGTCAGAAAGGAAGATCCTCGTTTTAGCTGCTGATTGACGTGTTTGTTCAATAACACTCAGATGAGATTACATTTCTGTCCTTTCCGATTTAAATTCACATACTGCAGGTGGTGTTACAAGTGACAGGTTTGAGTTTCCAAATGTTCCACCTGTGCCATATGTCATGTCAAGAGAACAAGTGCTGCGTTATGATAACAGGGAAGCTTGCTTATGTCACACTGTTTGGAAGGTATTATTATGGAATTTTCCCATAGTGTCACTTTACGCTACCTCATATCTTATATTCAGCCGTTTGTTGTCCACTGACAGCAGCAGGACATCATGAGGGAAGAGCACCATGAGTCTTTCTTGTAGTCCCTGCAATAACAAAGCCAACAATGTCCCTGTTTCTCACAACGAGTTTTACAATGCTGAAAAAATGAGACCATGTTCAGAAGATTGACAGCCTCTACTGGCCACTGTATTTCACATGACAATTTGTCAGGAAATCTGCTGGATTGCTTTACAGCACAAAACACAGAGAGGGTGCTGATCTTCCAAAGCAAACAGAGCTAAAGCTTCCAGAG
Organism: Holocentrus rufus; assembly: GCA_900302615.1. NCBI lineage: Eukaryota > Metazoa > Chordata > Actinopteri > Holocentriformes > Holocentridae > Holocentrus > Holocentrus rufus. The sequence goes on along the minus strand of OMLF01057085.1, from coordinate 14,252 downwards.
TTCCTGGCAATTCCTGGCAGATGATAGAAGGAGTGAATGGACGATGGAAAAATCACTTCCAACCTGTGGTGTAGTGGATGGTATATGCAGATATACGGATTAAACCTGCATACCAGCCTAATAGTATCTAAATATAGTGGTATACCCACAACATCAGCTTTCACCACAGTCCTGCTTCCAACACATTCAGTAAAGACAAACAGACTACTGATCAAAGAAGCAACATACTTTTTGCCACAGGAAGTAAAGAGGTTAATGGGTAATTTGGTTTTCATTTTGAGGAACACAAATGCCACTGGTGTAAGATAAAGGCTATTCATCGTCTTCTCCACTGTGTGGCTCTCATTTTAACTATACCTAGGTATTACAATTAATTTGACAATGTAGCAGTTTTAGTGGTTAGCAGTTTTAACCAAAATGCAGTTTGCTAGCATTCAATTCAAATGCATTCAATATTTTAAAGCAACATTACTGCCAGCCACAAGTTAGTTTGCTTATAGCAATACAGTGTTTTCAATGAGTGTTACCCAACTGTGATAGACAGCAGAGGGACAAATTAAGGGGCTTTTGTAGGAAAGGTCTGGTAAAAACTAGCATACTATAGAGCAAAATGAAGTTAATACTGTAGTGCAGATAACTCATGCTAGGAAAAGAATTTCAGAGATTGTTACCTGTCTTTGCATGTTAATGATATGGACAACAGACAAGTATCCTGGTTGTCCCATGTGGTGTATGGGGGAGCCCTCCCACTGCCATATTGGAGCTTGGAGTAAGTACTTTTTCAGTTCCTCTCTTTTCCAGTGCTCATCACAGGGTAGCTAGAGTAAAACAATATGGTGTGTACTTTAAATTAAAGGAATAGTACACCCCAAAATGTCCAAACTCCTCTAAAATTGGCAGGACCACCAAACAAGGTGAGTTAGGCAATGTAGATCCATGCCCCCTCTGAAACTATCGAAATTAGCATAGACTCATCTATTCATTACTCACTGTGTGTTTGGTGGTACTACTAACCTCAGAGGAGTCTTGACTGCCATGAGGGGAAGCATATAATTAAAGGTATACTCCAACATTTTGGGCAAAATACCCTTTTTCTGACTTACCCAGACTGAGACAAAATATTTGATACCATGTTCACCTCTGTAAGTCCACTGGTTCGGTTCCTATAGATAGCATTTTGTGCTAGCTTAGCATAAAGACTTGAGGTCTACAGAAGTCATTAGCCTAGCTCCGTCAAAGTGAAAAAATAAACAAACTCCAAAGCTGTCTTATTTACACAGTGTAGGAATAGAAGGAACTATATCTGCTGAACGCATGTATCCATCCATATGTTCATCTGTTCATCTGTCTAATCCCTATATCTAACTTCTCCCAAAACAACTATCATTATCATATTTCAAATAGATGTGATACATAGTGCGTATATAAGACAGCTTTGGAGTTGCTGTAAGGTTTAGTTTTTCACTTTGATGGAGCTAGACTAATGACTCCTGTAGACTTTGAGTCTGCTAAGCTAACACAAACCAGTACAGAAGTGAAAATGGTATCAAACATCTTGTCTCATTCTGGGTAAGTTGGCTAAAGGGTATTGTGCCCCAAACATTGGAGTATTCCTTTAACTTTGGTGTTTCACTTTGACTTAGTTAATAGTTTTGTCATATAAAAAGATAAATAGATAGATAAATAGATTGTCCTAGACTTCATTTACAGTGGGAATCTGTCAGTTTGATACAACAGACTGTCCTTACTAGATAGGAGAGAGCACAGTGGGAGGGACTGACGGGCTGCGCCGTTGCCTTATTTCTCCTTTCTTCTAGGTGCTCCATCCATTTCCTTAACTCTGTCGCACTGGAACATATGAAGATCTTGGAGTCCATCATGGGACCTGGATGGTCAAAGGTAGGAATCATGCTCTGCGCTTTATAAACATAGGCTTTGGCTCTGCTCTTCGTTACCATTTGTTGAATTTGGTAATTTCCAGTGACTCACCACTGATCTCAAACATATGTGATGAATGTGGTGTGTCACGATCCAGTGAGATGGCTTGGAAGGAAAGTCCAGAAAGGGGAAGGATGCCCTGAGCGATAAGAGACACCAAACGTTAAGAAATAATGAGTGTCATTGTACTTGTTTGTGTAGGAATTTCCCAACAATAACACAAAACAGTGCCAAGTCTAAAGTATGGAAGCCTAGTTCCTGTTAGATCACATGCTCATGTACTGTAATTTGGTTAAACTGGTCACTGATGAATCAGCAGCTGTTTCTGTGCTGTAGCAAGTACTTGTTTAAAGGTATGACCTGCTACATGTGATGCCTATTCTGCTGTACACCGACAAAAAATGTTCACCAAATTAACTGTGATTGCTAACTTGTGAGGACTTTGAAACAAGGTTTCATACTATACTGAATATTTTCTTGAAGTATATGATATGAAGTTATTTCCATTTCATTATTATTTCCATTATTGCATTGTATGTTTTTTAATGATTATCCAATCAATCAATCAAAGTGTGGCAATTTCTGTTGTATATCAGCTGTTCATCAACATGACTCAAGTTGTGCATCATACAAAATTATAATAATCTGCAGGAGTTAAATTTACCGTTGCCACTACCATCGACTATAACTACGGGTCTCTGTAATGTAAATGAGATACAGTGAACCTCATAGATGAAGTCATGGCGAGAGTGATCCAGGGACAGGATCAGCAGGTGGAAGGAGAACAACACCAGAAAGTGGTCAGTGGTTTCCTGTGGGAGCAAATGAAGAAAATTAAGAAGGTTTCACTCCAAAGCAACAACCAGAACAGAACATGTATCTGCACAGTATGTTATTTCCAAACAGTTTGACTGGAGGTATGCAGGCTGCTCCATCATCTATCTTGTTATGGGTGGGATTTGCACACTGCAAACTCAGAGAATCCAAGATAAAACATTGCATCTGTTTTTGCATTTGCCTCATGCCATATTGCTAGAAAAAAAATGTTTCTAATTCATCAACATGCTGGCTACAGTTTCCCTAACTCAAAATATTGAGATGAGAGTGCTTGTAAGATTGATATAAAAAAAAAAAAACTGCTGCACATGTTGTATTATATCTTTTTCCATGAGTTGTCTGAGCTGTCACTGTTAAGTTTCCAATCACAAATTACAACCTGATTTCAGCACCTGGAGCAAAAATAGCTTGCCTCTCATTCTTACCTTGATTCTTTACTTATGCATTGAAAAAAAAAAAAGCACTGAATAATTATGATAATCATGCAAACATTATGCTTTATCTTTTACAATCATCCAATTTAGTTGCATCACTTTACTGAATGGCACACAGCAAAAACTAATAAACAAATGATACTAATACGAATACTAATAATAAAATCAGTCTTTGCTCTTTTTAGTGTTAATTTTGGTGGTGCTGTACAGTCTGTAAGCTACACTGCATCTGTGGCTGAAAACACTATTATATTATTAATTGTTACAAATTTCACTGTCTGTGTTTGTTTGAAGAAAGGCCCGTTTTTTTTTCATACAGCCACACAGACTTGTGTTGTGTAGTCGAGTCTATCAATCTGCTAAACATAAAGTCATATCAAAATCCTACATCTAATATCATTTGCCACTAAAACATCCAACTTTCTTACATAAATAAAACAATTTTGTGGTGCAACAGCAGATGATTGACAACATATTTTTATTTTGTCCACCACCAAACTATCAGAACGAAAAGTGGTTATGAACGCTCCCTTAACGTGGCTTCCAAATATATTTTTGGCAATTTTTGCTCTCCAATATAATGACAAACACAACAAGATCAAATGTGGACTGATTTAGGCTGAGGCATAGAGAGTGCCACACCCTGATAACCCGGCTGACAGCCACTCATGTTACCTGTGTGTAGTTGTTATAGAGAGACACCAGGGAGGAGTAGGCTATCTCTCCATACATGTGGGCAGGTTGGCCCTCCCAGTCCAGGATTGGCTGCTGGGAGTAAATCCTGTGGTGGAGCTCGTCTCTGCTCCTGCCCCACAGCACCACCTAAAGAGACGAAACAACATGCCAGCAACATGACAGGCCAGGGTAATGTCAGTTTCAGCCAATTACCAACACTTTAAAGAACCAAACCAAATGAGGTGTTTGACAGAATAATCCACTGCAATATGTGACACTGTTCTCAGTGTGATACAAGTAGTTTCCAGTGTTTCATTTCTAAATGCGATTCACTTAAGAAAACAGTTGTTTTCACAGTTCACCCTCTGTACTCAGAGGTGGTTCAACTGTCTTTCCACCTAATGACTCACATAGACATTTACTCCATGGGGCTTTTTAGTATCTTTGAATGGAGATAAATGGGATTTGTGTGCGTCATCCAGCCACCCCTCCCTCCTTTATTTCCCATAAAATTAGAATGATGCTAAACAGAGGGTGCAACGTCTCCCTCCTTTGTCATGGAAATTCTCGTAGTGTATATACAGAGCATGACTCGTCTCAACACAAATAACAGCTCTAAGTGGAAACTGTTGACATTCATGTCAGTTGTTGCCTTGATAATTTACATGTCGCCACACTCAGCTTTTACACCTTCAAGTGTGAATTTGTTTGCAAACTGAGCAACACAGTTTTTGTGTGTTTCTGAGAATACTGTACTGAACCTGTCTGACCAAAAACACACACTCTCACACACACACACACACACACACACACACACATGCATACACCTCTTGTTCAAGATGTCGCACTGAAGGGTAGCGGGGAGGCGGTTCATCTCTCCCATTCTTCACTGACAGCTGAAGTCTGGTTTCTCCCATGGTCCACAGCCTGGAATAAACACATGTTGCATGAGCAAATTTCACCAAATCAGATAACTGTAATAGAGAAGAACACCACAGAAGATAGCATAGTGGTTCAGTGGTTAGCAATGTGGCCTCATCAGCAAAGTCACAAGTTTGGTTCCTGTGTGTAGTCTGCACATTTCCTCCCACAGTCCAAAAGCCATGTATCGCAGCTAGAATGGAAAGTAGGTATGAATATGAGAGTCTGTCTATCTGTGTTTCTGCCCAGTTCACAGGCTCCTGTCCACCATGCCACTAAATACAAACCAGCAGGTAGAGAAAATGAATGAATGAAAACCAAAAGAATAATGTCTGCACATAACAGCATCAGTGCCAGTGCATTAGAGTTGATAAAATGTTAAATGAAGTAAATGTACCATTTTGTCATGCTTGTCATCTCCTGGCTTAATTTACTACAGTCAACTTGAATGTTTTTTACCTATAAAACGGTGGATTTTATTCACAGCAGTGTCTGAGCATCTCCTGAGGCCCCCCTCCCCATAGCCTACGAGTGACCAGACATAATCAGATTACTATAGCCACAGAGTGAGAGACAGACCCGCCATCTGACCCCTCACACACACACACACACACACAGACGCGCACACACAGACTGATCTGCTGTTATCACTAAAATTGGCACCCATATTCAAAGCCTTACCCATTTCAGAGGGGGCAGACAATGCATTTGTAATTAGTTTGACCTCCAGTCTGTGATCCTCATAAGGCAAACAACCACCAATATGAACAAAAATCAATTATATTTTCAGAAAGCATCAACTTGTGCTTTAGTGCCCATATCATCATATAATAAAGAAACACAGGATTCTTTTAAAATGATTCAGGTGGGTTTACCTTCTAATATGTCTCTGGTCATTTGTGTTTGTTAATATCCACTATCTGCATACTGACTCTTTGCTTGTTATAGTTTGAACACATAAAGACTGCTAGCTAATTTTGCGATTAGCCTCCACTAATCCCCCAGTCTTACAATGAGTGGGGATTTGTCCCACCCCTTCTCTGCATTAAACCCCTCAATTCATCAGCCATTGTCTTAGAGTAATCTCCTAATCACATCACTGCAGCATCGTTGAGTTCCTAAGTTCATGTTGAGTAAATAGGAGCCAATTATTTTCCCGCCTTATGGTGTTGCTGGGTGTTGATGGGTCGAGAAAGCGTATGGACACTGGCTGTTGTACTGTCTTCATTTTTGGATGACTCTGAAAGCACATCCGCCCCAAACCCAATGAAAACAAGCAGAAGCCTATCCTGGAAATGGTGCACTTCATAACAATGCAGGTGGGGAGTTAAAAAAAAAAAAATACTGTTGCAGAACGCTAAATGTTTGCCTAGTCATTTAGAATTGAAATGTCAAATAAAACCACAGAGGTTGACACAGAAGCTCGCTGTCACATCAGGGAACGCTGCAGTTTTCACTTCACAGACTGTGACTGCTTCCTCTTCAAGAACACACCAACAAACCAAACCACATGTTCACCAGCAGAACATCCTAGCATAGCATACACAGAGTCTACAGTCAACAGATTTAAATGCACATTGTGGGACAGTGTTGTTGTCACTAGCTGAATAAGTTTTGTGTTATCCTGATGCACTGGACAAAGTTTGAACATTCCCCGGTCTTTGTCCAGGATCAATAGGTCTTGGATTTATGGAACTGAAAAACTGATAATATAAACTATTTTCTCTTACCCTAAATTGTCCCCAGAAAGCTCCAGGAGCTCAATCTCATCGGGGCCCACCTCGTCAATCCCAGTGTGCCTCTGGGTCACGCTGCAGCATCCCATGACTGAAAGGGTCCGTTCCTCGCTGCCTCGTCCTCAGCCAGCACTGCCTTCCGCCTCAGTCTCTAGTCCACAAACTGAGCACCATCTGCCCGGGCAATCATCCTCGCTGCCTCTGTGCCACACTTACACCAAAGAGATAAAAAAAATATAGAGGGGGGCGGTGTGTACGGGTGAAGGGGGCTTGCTCCTAAGCCCTAGTTCCCCCTTTTTACCAATATTTCCATGGAGCCCCGAGAAACGAAGGTGTCAAAAGTTGTTGAAGAGGAATTGAAGATAATAGCAGCAAAAAGCATTTGTCGAGTAGCAGTGTACTTGTTCCTTCCTTCCTGTCAGTTGGCTGTTGGCAGAGGACTGTGCAGCTTCCTCAGTTCAGTTTTTCAGAACTGACTAACCTGCTGACTGCTTAACTTCTGTATGAAAACTAAAAAAAAACCCTCTATTGTCATTTAAAGGCAGGTTTGGCCACAGTGTCATGGTGATAGCACGGAGCAGTCTAGGTAGAAAAATGCAGCTGCTACGGACTATAACGTCTTTATACTGCTGAGTCAAGCTTGACTATGACAGATGCTTTCAGCCTCCTTTTGGAGAAGCAAGAGGATGAAGCAATTGGCTGCATATCTGTTGGGAAAGATCAGACTATACGGGCAATTGAAGAAGTAAAGCCTGTGTTTACATGCATAGAGCTGGACAGTCAAGGAAGATAATTATAAGTTAGGAAACTGAGAGGTAAAGAGTTGCAGTCATAACAGTAAGCCACAACAAATATGGTGCCTTGTCTTGATCTTGCTGGTTAGAACTAGAGCAACATGTTGACAGGACTATGTTTGGATGTACAAGCTGTATTCTTTAACATGTGAAAGGTAATTTGTAGTGTGTGTGTTTCTATAATGTGAGGTGGCTTGATGTGCTATGTCTATACAGCATGACAGTCTGTCACAGTGCCTACGTCTCCTCTATCATCTCACTCCACTGTAACATATGTATGGATATATTTACCACTTTCTGTTTGCCACTGATGCTGATTTTAGGATGAGGGTTGGGAAAATGCTTGGTGACTGAGGTTGTATCCAATAATTTCAACGGAGTCAGGTATTTTGTCCTCCAATAATTGTATATTTCCCAAAGGCAGAGAAATATTTTGCAGATGTATTAGGAATCAAAGCAATACAATGGCATCTGTGCAGGATAAAATGTTTATCTTTATTCAGATGATAAACAATTTTTTATTATTACATTGTACAGTAGAGTTTTGCTCAAATCCCTCCCTGATATTTGTCCAGAGAATAAAACAGCACCACCTAACCATAGCATAGATCTCTTTTGGATATGGCTTTGTATATCGTATTTGTATATAATGCATCATAGTTCCTCTTTCCTTTCAAAGTCTAATCTCTTTTGAATATGGCTTTGTATGTCATATTTGTATATGATGCATTAGAGTTCCTCTTTCCTCTGAAAGTCTAAACTCGTGTTGTTGTGTTCTCTCTGAGCTTGTCCTCCTCAGCTTCATCTCCTTTTGCGCGTGTCCACATGGGATGTCCCGCATGACATGGGCTAAGAGGGATCTGTTTAGGTTGTAGGGTGTTGTAAAGTGACTGAATTGTACCAGACTTGGGACCAGACTTATTTACTTCTGAGTGGGAGATGGAGATCTGTGTCCTCCCAATCAGCGCTGGTGTTGACAGGGACATTCTTCTGTTGCTCCTCAGGGTGCCTGAAGTGGTCCACAGTCCTCAGCGGATGATCCTGGATACATTTGGTCATCTTGAGCTCTATCGGAGACTGAGAAGGTTTGGGCAGGGGGTTATTCCCAAGAGCGTCTGTCAGGTGTTGTTTTGGAGCCACACCTTTGGGGGCATCCAAAGGCGTCTGCATTGATGGGTCCTCATACTTTGTACTACCAGTTTCTAAGATATCCACAGAAGTATCCGAGGACGTCACGGACACAATTTTTCCCGGTTTGCGCAACTTACAAATTGTACCTTCAGTCTTTTGGTTCTTTCTGTTTTTTTGGCGGGATTTACTCTTCGGTGTGCTTCCACCTATTGCGTTCTTGCCACAGGGCAAGACAGAGTAAGGAGGTAATGCACCATTATACAGCAGCACAAACTCCCTCTGACTGACCAGTGGAAGGATCTGCTGTCTGCTGCGACACTTGTTGAAGATCTCCAGAGTTATATCTACAGGGGAAGAATGAGGAATAAGAGCTGCTAAAAACTGACATGTTGGGTGGTGTCACACATTAGTCTATCTTAACTAAATATAAAGTGGTGTCAAACAAACACATTTGACACCAGGAACTGTGACTGTACCAAGCAAATAGTGAAATAACCTGAATAGCTTATTATTTGGAGGTAACATCTAAAGACCTTCAGATCAACTAATTCAAGACTGTGAAAATGTGTTGCACCTGCCAATAAGCCGATCGATTTGCTAACAATGTCATGTGCTCACCCAGTGTCTCCATAACAGCACTGGGTATCACCTCCTTTAGGACCTCACAGTTGGTGTGGAGAGCTGGATTGCAGTTCATCTCCAACAGCCACACCTTTTTGGATCAGTAGAAGAGATCAGTCAGACACAAGCAGACTGACACATAAACACAGGTTGCTAAACTAAATAGATAAACAGCAGGTTTCCGCTTACCTTGAATTCATCGTCTATCATGAAATCACAGCCAATGAGGTCAAAGAAACCCAGTCTGTGGTCCAACTTGGATTTGACAGCCAAAAAACACTGAGTCATGATCTGCTGCATGCGCCTCTGATGCATGGAAGGGAAAAGGACAGATAGTAAATCAATCAATCAAAAACAATAACACTGTCTGGCAGCCATATTGTCAAGTCAAGTCAATTTTATTTATATAGCGCCAAATCCTAACAGAAGTTATCTTATGGCACTTTTCATATTGAGTAGGTGAAGACGTTACTCTTTACAACATTAATTACAGAGACCCAACACTCCCCCATGAAAAACTCCCCTTTAACTGGAAGAAACCTTGAGCAGAACCGGGCTCTGGGTGGAAGTCCACAATTCCGAGGCAACATCTGAGAATGGCTTATAACTAGTCCATTTCAATATTATGTAATATATCAGTTCACTCATTTCATATACATGATTGCTTTAGATAATATCTGCTTGCTAGCTAGCTAACCATAGTGTCAGCTAACCATACCTGTCTTATCTACCCATTTGATTTGCATAATAGTTAACATTACATGACTAGTACTTACTGGTGGATAGTAGTTCAACAAGCATTAGTTGCTTTGCTGTTTTAGCTTACTGGCTAGTTAGCCAGCTAACACTGCCAAAATCAGCAGTTTGCTTATAGATTAACTGAACAAACAAGATTTTATGTGTCATAGTAATGAAGGAATGAGATCATCCAAACCTATCTCCAATCTCAGTTAACTCCGTGTGCCATGTGTCATTATAATCATAATTGGTCCCAAAGCAGTTAACTAGAATACACAACAGCACTCACTGCAAAGGCCCCCTTCACCCAGTCCCTGGGTAGACCCTTGGCAACCCTGTACTTGTCGTTGACGTAGGTATTGAAGCTGTCTATGGACCAAACAGTGTCCTCCTTCAGCAGGCTGTAAAGAGGGTTCTTCTTCTGCATGTACTGGAGATGGACAGCAGGGGGACCAGGAGACACATGAAGACGTGAGGAGTGGGAGAGATTCAGTTTAAGAGCAGCTGAAATTCCATCCATACAAAGATTGGCTACTGATGCTCATTTTATACAGTCTCAAGAAAAGAATGAGGAAAAGTACTGTGAAATGGGCAGGGAGTGTAGTATTACCAAGTGCTGTTGTGAGTAATTTTGTCCTTTTGATTTTCTGTCGAAGTTGTGTGTTGTTGAATTTTTTTTTTCTTTTAGGGAGGGGGGGTGTGGATTCTTAGGAAATTACATGTATAGCTTAGGATAGCAATCAGTCTTAATGAACATGAAATATTCCCCTTTGAAGTTAAAATCCAGAGAAACAAAGTTGATCTCATACCAGTGTACTATGTGGATTTGCTCCATTGTCTGCCCTTGTAAATGTATTCAGTGTTAACTATTCAGTGTCGGAAACAAAACAAAATGAACTGAATACAATAGTATTGAACCAGAAATGTAGTAAATCTACAATCCTCATCTAAACATCCTGAGAACTGTTTTCCTCATTCTCATTCTCCAAGGAACCTTAAATTATTGTGACTAAGTGGCAATTCCCATGACCCATTTTCTCATGTACAGTACATCTTTCTACTTTTAGCCTTATTCCAAAATCACACCATCAATACCAATGTGACTCAAAAGACTGCGTTCAATCTTTCGCTGTATATTACATATTTTACTCCCAGGTGTTCTGTATGTGTAAGTGTACCTGATTGGTCAGGTGGGCAGAGAGGTTGTTGGAGCCGGAGTCATACAGGTCACAGGTTAATCGCACATAACCATGGCGAAAGAAGACCATGTAAGGTGCAGTACAGGCAATGAGGAGGTAGGAGCGCACGTCGAACTTCCTCCCCTTCAGGAGGAGTGGGTTCTGGACATACCTGAGGGCAAGTCAAAGACTTTCTTTTACCTCAATACAACTAAATCATCTGTTCCATCTGTTCCAACACGAGCAAACAAACACTACATACAGGCAAAAGTCTGATTAATCTGTAAACATGTTTTCTACATACAGTTTGTTGAAAATGCAGACATCCACAAAAATATATAAACTTTTAGTTTCTTATGATGCAATTTATGATCACTTAACACAATCACATCTCAGCTATGTTGCTATTATTGTTCACTGTTGCCTAAATACATATATGAAGATGTGAAAACCTCAAAACCAATAATTTTGGCGAGGGATGACATGGTCCTTAAAGGTTTTAAACACTTTCAAAACCCCTTGAAAAACACAAATGCATGGTCATCAAGCTAATAAAATAAAGCTTAAAATAAACATTTTGGAGATGCAAAATGTGATATGGTATTAATTCTATGACCAAGGACGGTTGCGTTCTGAGGACAGATGTTGACCCACCGTTGGACAATGCGCGCCTGAGGCTGGCGGAAGCAGGTCTTCCTGTTGGCCCGGCTGTCTGCCAGGTCCTGCAGCCGCAGTCTGAAAGTGGCCATGTCCTCCTGGTTCTTGAGCAGAAAGATCCCTCTGCCCTGGTTCAGACCTGTGGGCTTACAGATCCACATCTGGCTCTCCTCGTTGCTCACATCTGGCAACAAAGGGAAGGGTTTCATTTCATGGTATAATAAATTCTTGTTCTTTTAATGTACAATTTGTATGACTTTTTTACTTCTTTATTATTATTATTATTATTATCATCATCATCATCATCATCATCATCATAATTATCATTATCATCATTTATTTTGGATTGTATTTTATTTATTTATTTATTTATTTATTTTAGCACTGTTCTGGGTTTTTTTTTTATGATGTTGACAGTCCAGACTGTTCTAGTCGGCTCTATATTGTGCTGTTCCCTTCTAGTTTTATTGTAGTCTATTCAGTTCTGTCCTGTTCGTTATTCTGGTCTGTTCTGGACTGTTCAGCTGTGTTCTGTTCTGTTCCATGTTGCCATGTTCTGTTGCCCAGTCACTTGATTCTTCTGTTCTCTGTTGTCCTGTTCTCGACAATGTTCCATTTTGCTCTGTTCTAGTTCAAATCTGCTCCTCTGTTGTTTTGTTCTGTTCTGTTATAAATCATTCTGTTCTGTTCTGTTTCTTGTTTTTGTGTTATGTTCTGCTGCATTTTCTGATCTGGTCCCTTCTCTGTTATATTCTAAATTATTCTATTTTGCTCTGTTGTTCTCTATTATTATGTTCTTCTTTGCTATTTTCTTCTGTTCTGTGTTGCTTTGCTCTGTTCCTGTCATTCTGTTCTGTTCCACTCTGTTAACTTCCACAGATTCATTCACCACCCAGAGATCTAAAACAGGTGTCTGTGTCTTTTTCCTGTTTACTTTTTGATAACCATATGTTCGTCATGACATGTTCACCTGTGGACATAATGCTGTATGTCAGAGGATTTACTGTGTCACTGGAACAGTATAGAAAATGATGTACCACTTCATCTCAGAGCCCAGAGGATTAAATGAAAATGTTCATCGTACTTCAGAGCCAAAATGATTTCATTTTCCTGCATTTGGGAGTGTGCATTCTTAGTTTTGTTCAACGTGACAGCAATGCATCTAGATCCTCAGTGTTTCTCTTTGTGTTTGTGTCTCAGCCCTGCCCTCTGCTGACTCGTCTCCATGGCAACAGCATGTTCCCCTGGTGATTTTATCAGGGCCTTATGGGAGGTGAAGTACTTTATTTTCCAACGTCCACCACCTCTTGATTAAACAATCACCAGGGCAATTACTGTCTTAACACTACTGAACACAAACAATCCAGTTTCTTGTCATTGTCAAGTCTATGACAGAACAAGCTCTATTTCCTTTTTCCTCACAGTGGCCCCCCTGAACAAAAAAATCTAGTTTAACCAGTGTTGTAGTTGTGGTGGCATGCTAGTGTGTTAGAGGTTAAATTAGGTGTGTGATGTGTGGGCATTTTAACCTTCCTGCTGAGCGAAAAAAGCCTCTCTCTCTTCCCTCACGTCCATGCGGAAGGTAGCCGGAATGAACTCCTCCATGTTCAGCCTCCTATAAAGTACAATGGGAAGAAGCCCAAGGCGAACCGTTTCAGAGAGCTGTTACTGTGTGGAAGCAAGTCAGGCTTTTCACTCATTGGTTGAACCACAAAATCAAAAATGGCACAAATCTGTGATCAATAAAACTGCATATAATCTAATAAATACTCATTTAAATGATGCCTACGACATATGAGAGACCTTTATGAGAGACTATAATATAATGGCATGTAAGCAGGTCACATCCCTGCTCAAAAAAATGAAAGGAACACTTAATCATCACAGCATAACACCAAGTCAGTTAAACTTCAGGGACATCAATCTGTCCGTTTAGGAAGCACAAGTGATTGTGAATCAGTTTCACCTGCTTTGGTGCAAATGAAAGTGACAACAGGTACAATGGAGAGACAACAGCAGGACAACCCTCAAAAAGAGAATGGTTTTACATGTGGTGACCACAGACAGCTGCTCTCTCCTGATCCTTCCTGACTGATTCTTCTCTAGTTTTGTTCGTGTTCGTGTCCTTGTCACTACTTGTAGCATGAGGCGGGACCTGCAGCCCAATCAGGTTGCACAGGTGGTCCAGCTCCTCCAACACAGTCTCAAGAGCATGGAGGAGATACCAGGAGACCAGGAGTTACATGAGGAGAGCTGAACAGGGCCGTAGAAGGGCATCAACCCAGCAGCAGGACCGGGGAGGAACGGGGAGGAACAGGAGGAGGACTGTCAGAGCCCAACAAAATGACCTCCTGCAGGTTACTGGTGTGCATGTTTCTGACCAAACTGTTAGAAACAGACTCCATGAGGGTGGCAGGAGGGCCCCATGTCCTCTAGTGGGACCTGTGCTCACAGCCCAGAACCGTGCAGCTCGATTGACATTCACCAGAGAACACCAGGATTGGCAGGTCTGCCATTGCCGCCCTGTTCTCTTCACAGAGGAGAGCAGGTTCACACTGAGCACATGTGACAGGAGTGAAAGAGTCTGGAGAC
>OMLF01057083.1:39284-69961 GCA_900302615.1 Holocentrus rufus | reverse complement strand
ACCCTCTTTTTTTTTTTTTTTTTTTTTTTTTTTTTTAACAAGGCGAACAATTAGCATAAGCCGCCTCTCGTCTATCCCCGTCTGCAACGACACGGCCAACCCGGTGCACCGCCTCTTGCAGTCATGATGAGGTTAATTTAGCTGGTCAGGTTAGTTAACTAATAATGGTTAGCTCTACAACGATTGGGGGGGAAATGTTAACATATCAAGGGAAATTTATATGCATCTATTATTGCATTTCTTATGCATTAAAGTCAATCAGGCCACCACCCGACCTTGCAGTTTCTCCAGGCTCAGGTCCTTTGTTGGATTAGGGAACCAACTAGATATACGTAGTAATCAAATCAAATGGGCACAGTTGGGTTTAACGAGATTGTTGGTATCTAAGTAATTGGATTTCCGAAGGCCAAGCAAACAGCCCGGAGTAGTCAGTTTACTCACTACATTGGCTTGAAAGCTAGCTACCCACCAATCCATATAATTGCGGAAGAGCAGTGGAGTCTTCCCAGAAGTGACCATAGTAACTTTAGCTTATCGTTACATTAGACACTACGAGCGAAAATGAATGTTTGGTAGAGCTGCTCTCAGCTTTATCGTTACATCGATCATGACATAGCACTGTGATTGATCGCAACGGCATTCTTAAATCACTGGCAGAATCGTCGCTAGTAAGTGACTAGCTGAATTGCTTCCTTGGATACTAGCTCAGCCCTGCCTGCAGGCCTACACTGTCGAGCCTGCTAGCAAGCTAACTAGCGGGCAGCAGTCTGCAAGATGGCGTTTAGCTGCATCTTCTCAGATTTCCATCAGTGCAGGTCGGATTAGCATTACACTGTGCAGTGTACAGCCAATTTCAAAATTAGCTTTTTTTCAGATAGAATTACGTTAAACAGTAGACACGCTATATTCTCAGGTTGAGCTGCAGCAATTATTCAGCTGGGATATGAGTACTGTGTGTGCAGACCAAACTTCCAAACTAATTAGAGTAACTGACGGACAGAGACTGCTATTCAGCAGCCATTCAAATGTAATGCAAAATACCCTACTGCTGAGAGGCAAATCATGGTACTGCACACAATGACTGTGCTAACTGTCAGTGCACCTCCTACAGCGTTGTGTAAACCTGTGTACAGAAATCCCTTAAATAAATATGCTTTATATTTAATATTGTGTACTTTGTAAGCATTTAATAGCATAATAATTTTTTTAATCATGCTACTATTAACTGTTTAATCAGTAACTGATTTTTTATGTGCATGGGTTCTCTGAAAATGCAACATCAGTCCAGTTCATCCATATAAGAAAGACTTTGATATTGCCAGATTGGAGAATTGAAAAAGAAGCTTTTCTGAGGTTAGTCGTAGCACTGGCAGTGTGAAAATCCAGGCACTTAGTTTAAGCATGTTGTGTGTAAAAGAGTTAAGCTTATACTCATCCTTTTATGATTAGGAAAACATATTTCTGATCTGGGCTGGCTTTGCCAGCTGTTTATATGTTAGTGGACATGGACAGGATTAGAGACTCACTGACTGAGGATTTTGGCTTTTAGGATTATGTGGTTGCTTGGTGATAGTGCTGGTTATGGTCTTTTCTATGATCCAGCTTTAGACCTGTGAAACATTACATTATCAAACAGCAGTACAGATTAACTCGCCTGTCCTCTGACACAGGAAATTTGTTCCTATTGCAGAGACATAGAATCTATACTTTTCATCTGCAAATGTAGGAACTACCTTTGGCTTCAGGGAGGCACAGATCGCCCTTAAGAGACCTGAGAGCAGCTAGTAAGCCACAACTCCAGGCTGTTTGCCACAACTTCATTGTTTATCATGCAGTCAGCTGACCCTGATCAGGCGCTTGGAAAGGAGAAGTGATGAGGCAGAGGAACTCCAAACTGTAAGCATCCAAAGTGGAAAATAAAACCTCAGATTTATAATTCGGACACAGGGTATCCCACTTTGGTATTCACCATTTGCGGTTTTAAGGTTTAAGATCTACCGAAAAAAGCGATTATCAAATGACATCCGTTTTTCTCAGTTATTTGATTTAGCACAAATAATTTGGGAATCTTATTGTGATAGCGTTTTTATATTTTAACTATTCACAGAGTTGGCCATTTTTAGTTTGCAGCATAGCCTTTCACTTTTAACACAAAAGCCCTTTATTTTTTTTATAACTAGACTACAGCCTCTAGAAAGAATGACTTCAGTGTTATCTTCCCTTTGAGTACCACAATGACAATATGTAAATAATAGGCTGTAAGTTACTTTACTGTAACATACGTAAGTGTATGTGGTCTTGTTTGTATTTAACTAAATAGGCCTACATGTTAAAGCAACACTGTATATCAAGTAAAAGAAAGGAAGCACAATATATTTACCACATACTAGTGTTGACATTGATTAGGAACTTAATTGTCAGAAATTTCATTTCAGCACAGTTGATTCTTTTGAGTTTCATATCTCATAGGAAGCAGAAGTTGGATTGAACTTAACAAAACATAATTCTGTGAAATCATGTTTTTAAATTATCCTCAACCATATTTTCAGGGGTTTTCAAGGTGAGAATGGCATTCAGTCATCACTTGTTGATACTACAAAATAATTCTATTCCATGACAAGTTGGAAGACAAATGAGTATAATAGGACAATGTGTGTTTAAAAATGGCAGCCAATCAGAAGACTTAAATAAAGCATCCCATGGTCAGGCAGAGAAGATATTCAGTTTTGTCCTGAAACCCTCTGTGTCATAGGCCTACTGACTCAAATACAACAGGTAAAGTGATTGCATTGTCAAGGGGTATTACACTGAATGGCACATTACCATCTTTTGTGAGTTGTAGTTTTCTTTAGTCAGTTCATAAAGTTTGCCTACTGTCTTTATTTGCTGGTTGTAATGTTGCTTTTAATTGAGTTATGCAAAAGTCTGTTAAATGTTTGTCAACTGTTGGAGACTATATTTAGACAGACCTCATTCATGTGAGAACAGCTTGCATGGACTGCACTTTTATCTACTAATTGCTATTTTTAAAGGAAGTATACACACCACAGTATAAGATTTCTGGAACTAAGTCGTAATCCTCCCATGTCATGCAGAGTGCCCCAGGAAAGTTGTCTTTTGGTCATGTTATGCAGATTCTGTATAATTCAGTCATTGTGTTCTGAGTAAAAATGGACATAAAGTAAATTCAGAAGCATGTTTACAGTGATGCACAATCTAAAGAAATCCTAATTGATTCTGCATTTGGTGAAAATCTTGCAGGCATTCTCCATTTTTGTCAATTTTCCCAGTTTTCTAAATGCAGTGGTTAAGGAAATGGTATAGTATTGTTCAGAAGTACAGCAGGGGCAATGACTTATCATTTTGTACACATACACGTGTGTATTTCAACATATGGATCTGAGTAGAAATTCATACATGATACAGGGCCCCTGGAGTTGGAATGGATGTAGTGCCTTGTACAAGGACACATCAGTAAGGCTGGGCAATATACACTACTGCTCTGGGGATCAGAACTGTGACCTTCTTGCTCCCTTAAAACACTTATCATGAAAATATAATTTGATTCAGCACAGGTTGATTAGTATTAATTTGCTTTTCAAACAATGCCAATGTAGTGATGAATTTAAGCTTGTCTTGGGTGTGTTCTACTTGAATTTATGACTGATCAATTTTTTTTTTTTTGTTTTTTCCCTTTAACTTTGTATTGGTGTTTTCAGACTGTATTCATATAAGGGGCTTATTGATCACTTGGCTAAAATTATGAGTATCCCAAGGATTGAGGTCAGCTGGATAATGACTGCTCTTTGGATAATTGGCAAATTATGCCTTAACAGGATTTGTCTGGCAATCTAAATTGTGTGTCAGGATTGTCAGTGACATTGACGTTGGAAAATACAGTTGAACTGTGAACTAGCCAATACAGATATAGCACAATAGCAGATAAAGTAATGATAGCTGATTGGAACAGTGACAAAATTGAATATGTTTGAACTGGGTTCAAACCTACATTGTGTAAAGGCTCAAAATTAGGCTTAATGATACTTGTACAAGATTTGTGCAACTGATTTAAAGTGTTTCTCTTGACTGTCTCTTTAGATCAACAAGTGTCCCACCAGCTGGAGTAAGGTAATCGACAAACCAGAGGAAAAATGAGTGAACTGGACCAGTTACGTCAAGAGGCAGAGCAGCTCAAAAATCAAATCAGAGTGAGCAACATTTTTTTAACATTGTCATTTATCATGAGTTATTAAAGAAAATAACATTTTGACTCAGAGTTAAGTGTATTAGACTGATACAGTCTGATAATTTTTTCTTCTTTCAGGATGCCAGGAAAGCATGTGCAGATGCCACACTATCACAGGTAACTATCTAACTTAATAAAAGCTATCTAACTTAATAACTTAACTTAATAAAATTACTCTTTTATTGGGGAAAATTATTTATATATTTTTGTGTCAAATAAACCAACGGCCCTGTATTTTTCAGATCACAGCTAACATCGACCCTGTTGGCCGAATTCAGATGCGTACAAGACGAACGTTGAGGGGCCACTTGGCCAAAATCTATGCCATGCACTGGGGAACAGATTCTAGGTAAACAAAACACTTCTGTATATTTAGGACTTAAAAAACATTTTATTGGAATTTCTTATTTACTTAATTGCATTTTGTTCTGGCCTTGTGTTAAATGTTGAGGAACTAGCAGATGTTTAAGATGTGACCAGATTGTGTTTTTAAGTCGACGTGAACAGGGTCTTTTATTTTTTTTTTTATTATTATTTAAATTATTTTTATTTTTTATTTATCTTTTTTAGACCAGGCCCAAATGCCATTTTACAGGCTTTTAATTCTTGTGATTTCAGAACAGTCTGCTCATTCTCAGCCTACTTGTTCAAATAAGATTTTTTTTTCTTAGACATCAGCCAATTTTTTCCAACCGAAACATTCAGCGCATTAACAACTTACATCTATAACCTTATCCTTAAACTTTGATGACAAATATCCAAATTATTGTATAGTTGGGGCCAGCCTTAATAATGTTCTTATGTAGTTTTTTTAATAGTTTGTTTCCTGTGTTCACTAGATAAATAGATCTGGTGTGATACCAGAGACTTATGCTTTTTTCCCAACTCATTCCTGCAGGCTCTTGGTCAGTGCCTCCCAAGATGGCAAACTCATTATATGGGACAGCTATACCACAAACAAGGTCAGTATTTCATGAGGGAATTTGGCAAAATAATTTTTCTACAAGAGCTAGTAAAAGTGTCAGAAGTCCAAAAAGAGTATCCAAAGGCCTAATGGTTGAAATGTCATATTCTGCAGTTTAAGGAGCTTTATGTAATCCATGACCTCTGTTGGTAATCAGTATGAATTGCAACAGGATCACCATTATCTCTCTCCTTCTCCATGATAATGTCTTTCCATGGGTGTGTCATTTAATGGAAGGGATTGCACTACTTCATAATATTGCCTGTTTGATTGGGTGCATCACTTACAGAAAGTGGCCCTGATAGCTGACTGACAAGTCAATTTTGTCTCAAATATTAAAAGCCAATGGAGACTTCCAGGATATTTTGCAGAGTGTGGTTACTTTAATCTGACATGGTCTGAAGTATGATTGAACTTTCTACTAATTTGGCTGTTCTTGCTTGTTTTTTCTGGTTTTCAAGCTGGATAACCATGGCAGCTGATTCACAAACTTTGTCTTATTTCACCTAAATAGTCAACTGAAATCTGGTTCTGAAAATATTCAAAGCAAAAAATAGGCCATGCAGTTGCCGAATCTTGATTCATTTTAGATCTACATTGGATAGTCTAAAAGTTTGTAAATGATATTTGGGAGTTACCAGAGGCAGTGAGGCATGTTCAGTGCTGCCGATTTGCATAAAATAGATTTGACTTACTACAAAGGTAGAACAGCCAACAGTGCACAGAAACTCAGTGCTTCGCTACCAGAATGCATTTCAAATATATTGAGCTGGGTACAGGGGGGAACAAATAGTCCTTCCACCACATCTTTAGACCTACCGAGAATTGTAGGCTAGATTAATGTGACGAGATACCTTTAAGTATAGACCTATGGCCAGTTTCAGCCTTATTTAAATTAAGCTACAATATTATGTCAGGAAGTACTGCATTAAGTAGCAGCCTATTGACTGACGACAGCAGTCAAGTTGCTGACAACTGAACCGATGTCTGCGCGATTATATAGCCTACTACCCAATGCCTATGCAGTAAGATTTCTGTGCCTTGGTCAGAATCCACTTGGTCTTGTTGCTTTGGTCATGGGTCACTTGGTGAGTTGGCCTGCATTTTGCTGTCTAAGTGATTATTGCTATGGAGCACAAAAGCAGTAGGCTTCACAATAATGCAAATGTTTCATAATTATTTGGCCTTGAAATTTATGGAGTAGATTTGACTGGTCCCTACAGGCTCTGGTAACATAGATGTCTTGAATTTTAATTATTATTAAAAAATGTGCTGCAAACTTTAGTTTTTGTAATTTTCCTGTGCAAAAAATGGAAACCCATTGTATCACATTACAATGAATCTGTTTTTATCACTTTTGTTCCAGGTTCATGCCATTCCTCTTCGCTCTTCCTGGGTCATGACTTGTGCATATGCACCTTCAGGAAATTACGTGGCCTGTGGAGGCTTAGACAACATCTGTTCTATTTACAACCTGAAAACCCGTGAGGGGAATGTACGTGTGAGCCGTGAGCTCGCTGGACATACAGGTGTATAAACTACTCTTTTTAAGCTGTTTAGTTTTCCATCTGTTACATTAACCCTTTAGCATTATGATGAATGTAAAGCGCAGGACTATTTCTCCATATTTCTCACAATATATAGGTAAAAGGATTCAATCATACCATATTCTCTGAAATTAATACAACAACACTATTTCATTTTCGCTATTCAAGTTAAATCTGTTAGTAAAATAAAGGAAACAAAACTTGGAATAACCATTGTCATCCAAATAAAATAATGAGAGGGCTTGGGCTGCTGTCTCAGTTAAGACCTATGGCATGTCAAGGTGTACTCACTAAAACTCAGAAACCAATTCAGCT
The DNA here is from genome assembly GCA_900302615.1 of Holocentrus rufus. Classification (NCBI taxonomy): domain Eukaryota; kingdom Metazoa; phylum Chordata; class Actinopteri; order Holocentriformes; family Holocentridae; genus Holocentrus; species Holocentrus rufus. Next base: position 62,889 of record OMLF01057083.1, on the reverse strand, counting down.
CACAAAACTATGAAAATATAATCAGAGCAACAGCAGATTATTAGTTAAAAGCTGTTTTATAATATGTTTTATGTTTTGTCTCGAGAAATGTTGGACACATGACAAAAGTGAAGTCTATGAGTATATAGATGGAGCACAAAATGACATGTAGGACTGAGCCATGAGGTATTCCACAGTTAAAATGTGCAGCAGATAATCTAGCACTACCCAAGTCAACAGAGAGCTGCATGTGTCTAAGCCATTTGATGGCAACGTCTGAATATTTCACAAAATCTCTGAGACAATTAAGATGCTCTAAACTGCAAGCATCACGTCTTAGATACTGCTGATCATTCAGATAATGCATAAAAGTGCAAATGTGACAGTTGATTTGACATTTGTCATTTTCCACTGCTAAATTGAAAATCCTACAAATAAATTCATTTTAATCACTGCTTTATTCTTGAATACCAGGTTACCTGTCCTGTTGTCGCTTTCTTGATGACAACCAGATTGTTACAAGCTCCGGAGATACCACTTGGTAAGTATAGGGGTTCGGTTTCCCATTCCATTTAGTTATTTTGTCTTTTTTGTGCATGTGTATGAACCAAGTTTATACTGAATGCATATTGAAGAGGACTTATGAACATTTTAGAAAGTTTGAGAATTGGCAAGCATATCTTTCTAATCCTGTATTTCTTTTTGTAGTGCACTTTGGGACATTGAGACTGGCCAGCAGACAACCACATTTGCTGGACACACAGGTGATGTCATGAGCTTGTCATTGGCTCCTGATACAAGGTTATTCGTCTCTGGTGCTTGTGATGCCTCTGCTAAACTCTGGGATGTCCGAGAGGGCATGTGCAGACAGACATTTACTGGCCACGAGTCTGACATTAATGCCATCTGTGTAAGTAGCTTACACTTTCCAGTCATTTGCAACCAAGATGAGCAGTAACATGTTAAATGCTACTTTATTAACTGTGGGATATGTTTACATAGATGTCCTTGTTTTGGTGTATCAATCATTTTTCTTATGTACTTTCCAGTTCTTCCCTAATGGCAATGCCTTTGCCACGGGCTCGGATGATGCCACCTGCAGGCTCTTTGATCTTCGTGCTGATCAGGAATTAATGATCTACTCTCATGACAATATCATCTGTGGTATCACCTCAGTTGCATTCTCAAAGAGCGGCCGTCTCCTCCTGGCCGGATATGATGACTTCAACTGTAACGTGTGGGACACACTAAAGGCTGACCGTGCTGGTGAGTAACTGGAGCATGACTCAAAAATGGCTGTATTCCCTTCATGTTAGAAACTTACTCTTGGGTTAAGTAATAGTCAAGTGGAGAGCTACACATACATGCAAAATAGTGCAGATTTTAGATTTTTATGTCTCCCTGTAGACCACCTGAACATTGTGGTACTCTTGTAGGTGTGTTGGCTGGACACGACAACCGTGTTAGCTGCCTGGGAGTTACTGATGATGGTATGGCAGTTGCAACAGGATCCTGGGACAGTTTTCTGAAGATCTGGAATTGAAGCCTGAAGGTGCTCCTTTTTTCTTTTCTTTTTTTTCCTTTTCACCAAACACCAATCAAAGGCCTTTTGAGCCAAATTCGGACATTTCTTAATGCTTTCTTACATTTGTACTTAAGTCTTTTGTAATCCTCACACAGCGATGTTCTGTCTGTAATAACCTATAATAACCACAATAACCTACCCATAACACCATATGTAAACAGTTCCCCTGGATAAACATTCAAACATGTAAGGTCAAGCCTTACGTCTTTGAACCTCAGGAGCCTGAGACAGAAGATCAGGACTTAAATTAGAATCAGCGCTCCTCTGGCCAGCAAGTGTCTGAATGGTGATCTGCTGTGTTGGCTAACTGTTAACTACCTTACAGTTAGCTGGCGTCAGTAAAGCACTAATAGCACTTGAACATCTGGTTAAAGTTTTTGATCACAGAAAGGTGACAATCACATTGCAATAATGAAAGTGTCAGCGGCCTCACTTATTAATTTTATTGGTTGTTGGGATTTAGTTTTGTCAGGGGTTTGCATCTCAACCCAAGGCCAATTCAGTACACATCTTGATAACGTGATGAATGATACAGTGCATATTGATACATTTTAAGTAGTCAGCAGATTGATGCGATTCGATGCCACAACGAATCTTCATATTTTGATTGTGCAATCTTTGATTTTGATTTTGATTCTGTAGTTCTGCTATTAGTTCCAAGAAGGACAGGGGAGAGAGAGGGGGCATTACAGTGCTATTAACATTATTTTAGATCTCATTTGTTGGTTGTAAAGTAAGTAAATCAAAACAATACTTAAAACAATCCACTCTTTATAATATATTTTGCAATGTGGAGAGTGCTATGGCTTTATAGTGAATTTAAATTTCTTCACCGTTGTTCAACAGGTATGATGAAACAGGATGAGAAAAGAAAAGAGGGCAGGGGAGCGTTTGTCTTTGAGAGAGGGGAATGAGGGTCAGGAGAAAGCCAGATGCAAGGGGAGAGAAAACAGCAGAGAAATTCACAATGTCAAAGTAACAACAGTTAGTTGATGCCAAAAACTACTGAGTATTGAGATGCAGAAATAACATTTACTCCACTCAATACTCAATACTTTCACTCAAATAACATTGCCTTTTAAAAACATTTAATTGTTGCAGGGACAAAACAGCTGATTGTTACAAGGCCTGTAGAAATGAAAAACCATATTAGTAAAAAAAAAACTCTTAAAGCTATTAATTTAAGTAATGTAGGCAGTTACAGTGATTTGCTGAATTCCTTAGAGTGACTTGGTGTCTGAAATTTGGAAATTCCCAAAAAGGGCAATTAACTAATGTCACTTCACTATCCAACTATGCATGAAACACAAGCAGGATGCCTTCATTCTTAGGACACTAACCTATGAATGAACAGATAGCTTTCTGTGAACTTCTTTAAAAATACACGTGACACAGAGTACCATTAAGTTAAATCCTGACTTTCCTTTTTCTTTATTCCTCAGATGTTATTTTAACTCCAAAGTTGACTGGAAGACCATTACAACTTCAGAATGTTATATTTCACAGCATCTTCTTCAACACTGTTTAAACTGACTTGGACACCACAAAACGAAGGGAAACCAATGCCTTTCCTACACAAAGAAGAGCACAATTGTTTATCACCTAGCTAAAAAAGGATCTCCTGTGGTATCAAATCAGAAACTTGTGCATTCCTTCTTGGACCATTTTATGTTACCTTGAAAGAGAAAACAACACTATCATCCCATGCAAATGTATGCGTCTTGAAAGCAAATGTTGGAGTGTAATTGTACAAATTATTTAACTTTTTTTAAGAATTCTATTCTGATGGTTTGTTATTCTTGATGGCTTTCTTTTTGTCATATTTCTTCAGTGGTTTTAGATATGTTTGAAATTACCGCTTGTCTTTCTAATCCAGTTAAATCATGTAAGAAAGATGAGAGAAAACATGCAGAAGCAAAAGCTTGATCAGATTACACGAGCAGCTTTCGAAATGTCCATGATGTATTTATATACTAGCTGTTTTTGTTTCATCACAGCTTTTTGCACATGAAAAAGCTTTGCCTCTCAACTAATACTATGTTAACTAACCAAGCACATGCTATAAGTTGTTATGAATGCTCATTCCAGTACAGAAGGAGTTATTATGAGTAACTTTAACCAGTTAACCCCCTTAATTCTTGTACATGCCTTTGACTTTGGGAGGGAAGGGATGGGATGGGATAGCAAGGTAGGGTACTGAGATGGTTGGGGCATGGCTGGATTTTATTATATGGATGTGGCGGGGGGAGGGACTGTGTTTAGTATCCACTTTGAGTGAAACACCTCGCCTGACTAAATAGACACTTCCTTTGCTTGGGACTGCAGTTGCAACTCTGTGAATGAAATGTACAAATCAATGTCTGAAAATAATGGTCTGATGTTTTAAGTTAAGACATTTAATTTTGTCTGCCATGAGTTAATTTAGATGTGCATGCTGTAGACTTGCTTTCAATGGTGCAAAAATCCTAGATCTGTATTTTTGTTTTTTCCTCAAAAGGAGAGTAACCTATTGATACAATTTGAACTTGATAGGAGCCAAAAAACCTTTTTATTTTTATTTTTATTTTTTGGCTCAAACTCGGCATACGTCACGTACTAATACTGGTAATGCTATGCACCAGAGTGAGCAAGAATGGAGAAAGGACTTAATATTGACTGCGTACTTATTGTAAATTATGCTTACCAGTTCTAATGATGCCAAGTTTTGTAATAATTATAACAATCATTGAGAAATCTATCCTTGACCAGTCCTCCCTCTTCTTAAAATCTCCACACTCAATGGAACAAAAACGTCCTCACATACTGTCCATACTAAAACTTTTTGTACATTTTTTTCTTGGTCTTAAATTAAAAGTCAGAAAGCATCTGAATGACAGAACATTTCACTGTATACAGAAGCACTTTTGTTAAAGTTGTGACATATTTTCACTTTTCTTTTTTTCTGCAATGATGTACAATAAATGTGATGTATTCGTGTGTGGCCACAAGTGAAAATGCAATTCAACTGAGATGGATTCCCTTTTCTCTTTCCATTAATATGATAGAGCTCTGCACCCTTATGTACCTTTTCACTTTTTGTATTTTATTTCAGTCTGTTGGTGTTCCACGGTGAGCTGGATGCAAGATAGATACTGTACTAAATTGTACTGTTATTGAACATGTAATAAAAAGCTGTTTGAGATCTTTCTTTTTCTTATTGACTGGAGTTGAATCTGAGAACCACAGTGATGGGCTTACTTTTTATAACGTGTGTGGCTATGGAGCCTACAATTAAGGCCTTCATAATGTTGAGAGATGTTTAAAAGTGATATTATCGACACCCACTCAGTAAACATGCAGTTTAGCTATCTTTATTTTGGCTGATGTACTTCAGTTAATTGTGGGCTTCATTAATTTTACCAATACAAGATCATACTTAAAGTGAGCACAGCACACTTCTTTTTATTGTTTTGAATCTGGCTTTATTTTGAAAGGTTTCTGTCGACAACAAAGTAAGTAGCAAACACTCAACAGTGATACATTGAGCTACGCTGGTTAATGAGCAATCATTAGCTATTTTATTCTGCTGTTACCTTGTAGCAGCTCTAATATTAATGTAGGCTAGAGCACAAGAGACTTGCCAGTCTTCTGTAGGGGCCTAGCAGTTACCCTCGTTTAATAACAGCGGAAACAGCTTGTACAGTATATTATCGACACCCACTCATTTGGAGTGCAACGATATCCCATTAATAAACTAACCGTATACTCAACGATAATCACCCATCCCTTCATGAAAATTGAAAGTGATTTACTTCTCCAAACTCTTGGAATACTGAAAATCCCTTCCTCAGTCTTAATGTACGGCACCATCACTAATTATTTGTAGAAATCCGTTATCAACACATATCTTATCCTTACTCTCTCCAACTACTTCGAGGCACAGTGAATATAACGCAAATAGGCAAGAATTATTTGCTTTTTCTGGTCATGAAGCCCAACCATCACGTCTAAAATTTATGAGCTCTCTTAATTCACCTCTTTGCAACAATGATCTTTTGGGGACATATGTGCCACCCCTGCGTCAAGATTTATATTATATTGTTCCTACATCTACAACGTTTATGACAGTAGAAGGTCCGTTCTTGTTTGACAAGTTGCGTCACGTCTCCTAGCAACTACAGCTCGCGCCATCTTGAGAGCATACTGTGCACAAATGGTTAAATAAGTAAAAAACGGGCCAGAGAAAAATAAAGATAAACGTGGTGTATGTGCCCAGCATGTATGCCACAGTAACGTTAGATACAAATGTGGATGGTTTGGTGTAAACACTGTAGTCCTTTCCAGTACTCAGAACCATTCGCTGTAGCATGTGAAGTTTATTGAGCAAAACCAGCAACTGATGCTGATGTTAACCGGGATTTGCCAGGTAACGTTTACGTGGAGAACAAACGTTAGAAACAAGGTGCTGGTACACCTACAACAGTTTGCAGTTTATTATCTACCAAACGAACTGACATCTCACCGCATTTATCAGGCGGAACGATGATGAAACTACTGCTCCTAGCCACAACTGCCCAGGAATTAAACGTGTATTTTCGACTTGGTTGAAGCTAAACGGATGTCCTAAATATCGCGTTTAATTGTAATTGAGACACTCCAAGTCATCAGCTATTAATGAAGGAATTCAAGACATAGATACACCCGACAATATTTTTTTTTTATTTCAAAGTTTGTATGGACCATACGGACGGCCATCTTCCAACTCTTCGACCGCACTTAGCGGAAGCCCTCGGGTTCAGTCAAATACGGGGGTCATAAGCGATCACTGACATTGAATTGTGTTGATTTAAATCAAATTCCTCTCCGACTTTGAATATCCAACATATTTAACAAAGTACACTTTCAAACTATATACATAAAAACTGATAAACCAACGACAAACGACACAATTTGACTGCTGTAAAATGAAACGGTCCAACGTAATGACGTACTTCCTTCTTCGCTTAGATAATGCCATTTTGATATGTCTCACGGGGTAGTTGCATTTTTTCCCCTCGTGGAAAAAATAGTCCATTAGCCTGTGTTTCTTGCTTTGCGGAAGAGATAAAACGCGTGCGCTGTTATTTAACTGTCTCATTACATTTATGCGTTTTTGAAGAATCTGTTTTGCTGGATTACCACGGAGCTGTACGGAGGTCTCACTGAAAGGTACATTTTTGATCGGCCGTCGTCCGGTGTTGATGACACAGCTCCCCAACCCACTGAACAAAGGAACAGAGCGAGGCCGATGCACTTTCGTTAGTGCAGCCTAGCCTAAGATAGTAATTAGAAGCAAATAACATTTATCCAGCAAATGCCATAATCTGACTTTTATTTATTCGCAAGGCGTTTCGCATCACGTAAAATTATTAAGAAGTCATCTCGACTCATTTAATCTTTTTAGCAACATTAGTTGACGTTAGCTGCAAGCGTGGACAGCTAGCAAGCTAACTGCTAACGTTAGTTCTGTTTTGATTCAGTTGAAGAAAACTTTTTGTTTTAAGAATGGCTGAAGTATACATTCGTGTAGCGGAGGAGGAAAACGAGGAACCCATGGAGATCCCATCTGAGGATGATGGCACAGTATTGCTTTCAACAGTGGCGGCTCAGTTTCCAGGAGCGTGCGGCCTGCGGTTCCGTAGCCCCGTTTCTCAGTGCATGCGAGGAGTTCGTCTGGTCGAAGGAGTGCTTCACGCACCAGAAAACGGATGGGGCAATCTGGTGTATGTTGTGAATTATCCAAAAGGTAGATACAATCACTTACGCTTTAATATCTTTCTATTAATATATCTGTAAAGGTGCCCATTTTATTTATATTTAATAAGGTTCAAGGCTTAATATAGTACCAGAGCAGTGACGTAAACATCACATCTAGTGATGCATTGCTGCAATGTCTTAAAAGTTTAATACGTTTTCCCACAGAAACTTAATGGTTTATTATGCACTTATATGTTTCAGACAACAAAAGGAAGATGGATGAAATAGATGCCTCCTCTGCAGTTAAAATGAAGAGGGGGGATATGAAGACGTCTGATCTGATTGTTCTGGGCCTACCGTGGAAAACAACTGAGCAGGATTTGAAAGACTACTTCAGCACCTTTGGAGAAGTCATCATGGTTCAGGTAACATCAATTAAATCCACACTGCATGTTATTAGGACTGGAAGTAATGATTGCTTTTGTTGTCAAGTAATCCATTGATTTTATATTATTTGTCTGATCAACTGATTAGTCTGTAATGTGTAAAAATGCCACATTCCACTGTATAAGAGCCCAAAGGGACGTCTTCATATTGCTTCCTCAGTCTGACCAGCATCCAAAAAAAAAAAATTACTTTATGATATAACTAGAGGAAGTCAGCAGATATCAATACTCTAATGATCTTAGTGAACCTGTATGTTCAGTATCTTTAATTGACAAATTACTAAAATGGTAGTCTAAGTTATGATCAATTATTAATGGTTATTGACTGATTGTTTCAGCACTACTATTTACTTCGGATACATGACAATGATCTCTGATTGGCAGTTGTTTAACTATTTTCCCAGGTAAAACGAGATGCGAAGACCGGAAACTCCAAAGGGTTCGGCTTTGTGAGGTTCACAGAATACGAGTCACAAGAAAAGGTCATCTCCCAGCGCCATATGATTGATGGAAGATGGTGTGACTGCAAGCTTCCTAATTCAAAGGTGATTATGGTAATGTCTACACATAGAAACACTCATTATTGCTATGCGTTTCACTATGTAAGTTAAGTTCCATATATAACTTTTAATGTCTCATTATGTTTGTTTTGTTTACAGCAAGGTCCAGATGAGCCACTCAGGAGCCGGAAAGTGTTTGTAGGCCGCTGCACAGAAGACATGACCACTGATGACCTGCGGCAGTTCTTTATGCAGTATGGCGAAGTCACAGATGTCTTCATCCCCAAGCCATTCCGTGCTTTTGCCTTTGTCACCTTTGCTGATGATCAGGTACAGTATCAAATTTCTAGAGAGTAGCTTGTAGTTCTTTCACCAAACTCATGCACAACTGACCCGATTTTGTCTTTTTTTTTTTTTTTTTTTTTTTGCAGGTTGCCCAGTCTCTCTGTGGTGAGGACCTGATTATCAAGGGGGTCAGCGTGCACATTTCAAATGCAGAGCCTAAACACGGCAATAGGCAGATGGATCGTACCGGGCGGTTTGGGAATGGTTTTGGAGGTCAAGGCTTTGGTAGTAGCCGTAGCGGGTTAGGGAGCAGCACTAATAGTAATCTGGCTAATTTTGGTTCATTTAGCCTTAACCCTGCTATGATGGCTGCTGCTCAGGCTGCGCTGCAGAGTAGTTGGGGGATGATGGGTATGCTGGCCAGCCAGCAAGGGCAGACGTCCACCTCAGGAAGCACCTCCACTGGAACAAGCTCTAGCAGGGATCAGAGTCAGTCCTTCAGTACAGGAAACAGCAACTATGGCACCAGCTCTGCCAGTCTGGGCTGGGGAACAGGGTCAAACTCTACAACCAGCAGTAGTGGGTTTACCTCAGGTTTTGGGTCCAGTATGGAGTCAAAGTCGTCTGGGTGGGGTATGTAAGTTAAATGTTTTGTATGGTAAGTATTGTGAGAAAGATGGGTCTTTTTCCAAATTTATTTCTGGTGTTATGCGTATCTGAAAACTAAACACTTTTGTGAAAGATGTTTTGTACATTTGGAAAAAAAAATGCTAAAGATTTAATTTAGAAAGTGTTGAAGTGAAATGTTTACCAGGATGTCTGGCATAAGTGCTATTTTTGATGTCTCATTTGTTTGTATTCATTTCAACTGGATTCTCTAATGCATGCATTGTGAAATGTGATACGATCATTTTTAAAATGCATGAATGTTTGTGGCTCACCATTATCCAGCTTTGTCATCTACTTTTAATGCAATCTTGCATTGGGAAGAATCTGGTTGAAACAACTGTTTTAAGTGCAACTTTATTTGCAGTCAAGTTCTGTGGAAAAGCCTTCACTGAAATCTCTTCTGCAGTTCACCTCTCTTCCATTTTCCTGGGAGGAAGCTCCTCTTTGGCAGCATTCTTGGGGTGATATCGGTATCACTCTCCCTCTTCCCACCAGTAAATGCTATGCCATCAAAGAACGGCTTCACTCCGCATGTTCTAAGAGACGGTGGGTGTTTTCATTTTTATCCACTTTTAAATGGAAAGAACTGCGCAACTGACATTTTAAGAACTGATGAGTGCGATTGAGGATGGCTTGTGGCGAAGAGTGAAGCGATGAGTGAGCGAACGGAGAGAAGCGTGAAACGGACTGGTTGTGCGGTGAAAGAGCCGAATTTGACTGCTTTTGAGTGTGTGAATGGAAGCTGCAGATGCTACGAGCGCCTCCCCTAACATGGACATTCTTTAATTAGTACTTCAAGATCTCATTTTTTATCTTTGCAATTTTTCCCTATCCTTTAGTATGTCGATCAAGTGCAGACGTAGTATCAAAATGTAGTGGAATGTTGTGATGACTCTTTGTACTGCTTATATAATCTGATTTGGATGCTGTATGGTGTGTGCTTTCTTGTTCTTGAAATGATCTGTAAGTATGAACTTGATGTGGATGACATCTGCTGAAGACACTGGGGAACGTGAGTGATAGTGTGAGAACGTGGAGTGGTGTGTTCAATGGTTCCCAGTAGTTCATGATGTTTAAGAGGTGTTTTAAAGAAATGTCAAATGAAGGGAGTTCTCTAATAAAGCTCATTTGAATAGATGTTTAGCTGACAGTACCTGTGTCGATTTGTCAGAAGAAAAAAACAATCTAATTCGATTCACATATCTAGGGACCTTGGGCTCTGCTGGTCGAGGTCTCCGTTTGAATCCCGACTGAAGTCTGTTCTGAAGGACGAAGACAGAAGTTCCAACACTTACATTGTGTGGCCTTCTCAGACATGACATGGGGTAGTACCTGTCTTTTTGCTGCTTTTGATGGCTTGTCTGAAAGTTAATCATGCCTTTGATTATTCGCACCCCATCCTGTGATGGTGCCGCGGGATCAAAGTCTTGGGTTTTACACCACAAGGGTAAACTCAGCAATGTGGCATCAACATCCAAAGCAATGGCTTGGTTCTTGAGCAGGTAATAATAAAGAGAAAAAAAAATCAACTTCTGGCTGTACCTAGATCAAATCCTTGAATGTGCTTTGAATTAGGGAGTGAATGACACATTGCTGAGCTTTTCAAATGGTGATGGGAATTTATTTTTTTGGAAGATGGCCCTATACATCCAGTCTTTAACATTTCCTTAAGTTTTGGTCCCCTTGTTGAAGTTTCCTTACGGGATTACTCCCTCCTAACCTACCTACAAACATGCCAATGTGATGGTTAAGATAATAAGCATAGACACACCATCACTTCTAACACAAGTCAACGTTTATTTCAAGTCTGTATAATCAGTGTTTCACTTTAGCAGTGCCAACTTTTTAATCGTCATACATGCAGTGGTCCCTAAAAGGTCAGTCTTCAGTGTTAACCAATCCTTGTCCAAATATTTGTCAGTGAGTCTCAGGGTAGTAAATGTTGGGAGCCTAATTGCTCCTGAACTGCGGAAGTGAACATGAACTATGGAGCTATTCAAAGTGCAGATAAAATGACAATAGTAATACCATTTAGATGACATTTGGCTCATTATGACCAATTGGCAGCCAACATGTTTTATTTGACATACATTTACAGCGACACTGCAGGCCTGCCTTTGTCTTGTCCTTATTCCCTGCTTTCCTCTTCAGTGTCTCTGCTCTTCCTCTTCCCAGCATTCTTCTTCTTTAAATCCTTCTGCTCCTGATTGAGTTCTTCACTTTTATTTTGTATGTAGATGGACTGGAATAAATAAAGGGAAATCAAACACAAAATGTGCTGTCTGCTGTACAATATATACCCTTCTGTAGTTTTAATATGTATCATTAGGATGAAATGATTAAACATCAAGTGAAAGTGTCTGGTAATGTTTGAATTGTCTACTCTGACTGGTCTGCCCTGATTCTAAGTGGTAAAAATAGGACTTTTGTTGAGTCTGGATAGACCTGTAGTCATCAATGGCAAAAGAACTGAAGATGACATTGTGATGCAAGTAACTCACCAATGCAGTACTCCGACGGGCTGTGAGTTTTACATCCTCTGAAGATACTGTGGTTCTTTTTGCATGCCTAAAATCCAAACACTACACTGTTAAAAAATTCACACAAAAAGTAAAGAAAAAATGGAAACAGCTGTACAGGCTTGCACATAGTCCACGAAACAGATGCTTTGCTGTGATGTTGGCTTAAATAACAGCTATTTCTGTAGTGACATAAGGGAAGGTGAGATGGGTTCATACCTTGCAAAAGCCTCCAAATCTTTTGCAAATATATCTGAAAAAGGAGCAGGAGAGCTGTTAGTGGGAGGCTGAGATTGGATGGATTTTGTACAAATTATTAAGCTCATGTCTCTGTGGTCACTGGCAAATAAACTATGTAAAATGCTATTTGAAAACGGTGTGTGAATAAAGATCCTTTGTCCTGGTAACTATTACACCTAAATAAGTTGACCTGTTTTGTGCTGGAAATCAGCCCAATATATTGAATGGTACGGATTTATCTGGAACAAGTCCAATCTCATATCATCATGATCCCAAAAAGTGTGACGCATGCATTACAGCTGTGTCTCTGATGGTGTTGGACAGCTTTCTTTTTATTGTTACCTACCACATTGCCTGAATGTCGTTTCAGCTATTGCTGCTATGGCTTGTCGACTGAATTTACTCCGGTGGTCTTCTCCGAGCCTTTGGCACATGCGTCCCACAGTGAAATGCACCGCGGCCCTAAATTTCTAAAATACAAACATCAAATCCATGTGTAAAATCCAAATGTAAAAGAGTATCGTTCAATTCCCATGGCGCTGCACGCAATGCGACGGCGTTATCCTGTCAGCTACTCGGTCGCTTGAGTGCAGTACTCGGTCTACCTGAACTAGTGAACTTGTTTGCACAGATAGGTGATGTTACCGATTACACTGGAGAGGATCAGACCAAACTAAGACAGGTTTAGTGTTTTCATAGTCAGTAGCTACGTAATACGATGTTTTATGTCAGTGTAAAGCCGTGTATTAATTTAACGTTACATCGCACAAGTCAAGACATTTTATTAATCACGAAGATCCACAGGTAAATTAACGACACAAGCCGAATGGTGCAGGAAGCAGAGCGAAAATCAATAAACTGCATTCATTTGAGCGCTTTAGGCGACGTTAGGGTTATTGTTTTCCGACCAAAAGCCCATATTTTATACTGAGCACCGGAGCTCTGTCGAGACGTTTTCAGGCTAGCTAGCTGGCTATTAGAAATGGTCTCACCTGATTTGTCGCGTCTGTGTCAACTGACATTTCCTCTGTCAAAGTTTTTACCAGGTCCGCTGAGCAGAACCGGATTACAACAGCGGAGCAGCTTGATTCACAACAACTTAGCGATGAATTTGTCACAGTCCTCAGAAAATATACCACACAAAACGCCGCTTGTTAGCAAGCAACTTTCCTTAGGTAGCTACTTGCAAAGTTTCGCGGTACAAATCCACTGTCCAACCAACAGTCATGGATGCGACACTTCTTCTTGTGTTTTTACAGCGATTGGTAACCAAGTCGGCTCATTACCGCCACCTGCTGCTCCGGAGTGGGGACCAGAGTAGCTAATTTATCGCTTGATGCTGTTGTTAAAACAGAACTGCAATATATACATTAAGGTTACTACTACTGTCACTACCACAACCATTAATAATAATAATAATAATAATAATAATAATAATAATTATTATTATTATTATAATAACAACAACAACAACAACATTTTTTTTCTTTTTTATTAGCAAATTTTAGAGCACCATCTGGTGGTTCATATTCTTGCAGCACTTCAAAATCGCTCCAGTCAATTATTTTTCAAATTACATATTCACATGGATAAGACAGTTCTTTAATGGTTCACAAATCTACAGAGTGATTATATACCTCAGCCTAAATCATATCCATTTTTTTTCTTCCAAATTTGTCTCTGAAGGTGTTTCTCATCATTTGTATTAATACCATGACAGAACCTTTAAAAAAGAAACAGTTAAGCAGTCCTTTTATAAACTTGCTTGCAGACTTGTTTATCACAAGTGAGTTCCTGAAAGAGAGAGAGAGAGAGAGCGAGAGAGAGAGAGAGAGAGAGAGAGAGAGAGAGAGAAATGCACTTATGAATACCACCCTTATCTTCAGTATTTTATTGCAATACTGGATTTTCACTGCACTGTTTTTCTTGGCCAGAATGACAGGAAAAGTTTGTGCACTGTGTCCAGATTTAACATTGCACTGGCACATGGTGTAATGAATTTGAAATGTCTTAAGTCAGTTTCCAGGAAGATTTTTTAAGGGGAGAGCGGTATTTCTTCAAGTTTGTACCTGTTAGACATATATTATTTAATATGAATCTCATTTGGATATAAAAACTCTGACAGTGTGTGAGACCACAAAACCTACTCATTGTCCTCAGCTGCAGACTGCACATCGGTATGACATGACAGATTAGAGGTATTACTTCACTGGCTACTGAATTTCACAAGTCCTGACTGGACGCTCAACAGAATAAATGTTCCTTCTGAAGGCTGAAGTCATACCAGGTGAAGCTGGTCACCCTCGATCCAGTGGGTCCATCCTCTGTTCTGCTTTTCCCCTCTCTGAACACACACCAGCTTATCATTGTCCCAGTTGATCACAGTCTGATAGGAAATAATGAGAAAACAGGTAATGAATTTGCTTTGTGATTCAGGATGGCTACAGGCTGCAGTTTGGAGGATCTGCATGTGTTGAAAGCTTTACAAAACCGAAAATGGCAGGGCTGCAGCAGCATATGATACAAGACAGGTGAACTTAGTAGCCGTGACACAAGAAATCATTAAAATTTTCACCTGGCACAATCTGTTGTCCATTCCTTTGGTCACCTCTTCAAACTCCTCTCCAATTTTGAATACACACGAGTAGTTTTTGAAAGAAGTAAGTGTTTGGATGTTGAAAGAATCTCCATCTTGCTTAATCACCTTCTGAGGCTTCAACATTCTGGCAATCTTTCGGGTTGCAAAATCAATGCCTGTAAGTGATAAGAAGGTTCGGACAAAATTTCAGACCACACTGTCGACTTGGCTCTGTACTTCTCACTACACCCACCATGTTTTGATCAGAAGATAAACACCTGCACATTTGGTTTTACTGGACACTTTAAGCTCCATTCAGGCTAATAAAAATAAATAAATAAATAAGTTGCTATTAATTTTATACTATACCTTTCATTACCAGATCAGCAAATTAATCAATGAAGCAGCCAAAATACAAAGTTAAGAAAACGTGATGCTCTGACACTTACCGAGAGCAACCATGTATCCTTCAAAATTGTCATTACTGACAATGTCCCATGTCCCGCTGTAGTTGACAGGCATGTTGGATGTTTGTGCGGCTCTCTGGAAAGCTCAACTGGCATGAGCATTAGAAGTGAGCAGATATAAATCTCTTGGGTGGGATGTTCTATTGTGTGTTAATATGGGGCAGGGGTGATCTATCGCCTGCTGCTGCTATTTTGGACACATACTGTACAATGAAGCAGCACTGGAGGGCGGAACAAGACTTTTACCCCAATATGAGGAAATGATCCTGTTGAAATGTGTGGTTCTTAATATGACATCATTCAAAAACCATATGACTGTGTGTATTTTAAAAATTTTAAACTGAATTACTGTATGCATGCTTATTATTGTTTTATTGAAGCCAAAATTGAGCAAAGCTATAATCTTCAAGCTGAGATTATGTGCGTGAGTTGGGCTTTTTGGCAAATGCTCCGGTGACTTTTGCACACAGAGCTTAAAGTGTTTGTACTCTGTGAAAGGTGATCCTTCCTTCCTCGGGCTCACATTTGGAGCAGTTGGCAGTGCCTCCGCTGAATAGGTCCAGCCGTCAGGAAGGCAGTGTGTGGCTGAATGTATGAGACCCATGTTTCATTACATGCTAATCTTCATCGCATATCATAGCAGCAGATGGATACCAAGGCATCAAAGATTAAAATTGTAAGTGACGGTGTGGTGGATGCTTTCATAATAGTAGGAAATAGCTTTATGATCTATTAAACTTCATTTACATTTGGATTTTAAACAAAAACATCTCAATACTGTTTTCAGGCCTCATTCAAAATCTAAGTTTTTATTCCTGAATTTTTGTAAATGTTTCATTTGCAGCCAAATAGTCAATGCTGTATTCATGGCAGTGGTTCTGGTGCCTCAGTTCTACATCATGGGAAGGTAACTAGATCATAGGTAATGGCATCAAACCCTTGCAGTCACTTGGGTCATTTTTAAGCTTGACATTTATACTTGTTTCTGTTTTGATGTATAAGGCCAAAATCATCTCGATACTGCAGCCAGCCTCTTCTGAACAATCTCTTAGCCTCCATTGCCTTGTCCTTCATGGCTTCAGGTATACGACATCATTATTTTCAGAATACAGAGCACTATTTAGCGTATATCAAATAAGGTGCTGCACAGTGTGAATTGCTTGACTCAAAATAAACCTCTGATCACAATCAAGGAAGAATCCTAGCCTACTAATTTTTTCAACTCTTTTCAACTCTCTTAATAGGTTTTTCAGTGATATTCACACTGATTGATCCAGTTCCTCCGAGCTTTCAGGCTTCCTACCATGTGTTTGGACTGCTGTCGTTTGGCCAAGGACTGTGCACCACTATCTTGACTCTGACAGCAACAGCATGTGTAAGAAAAGAGTGCCTCATATTTACAGACTGGAAATAAAAAATGGAACATGTATGTAAAGTTAAAAGCAGCAATGTAATATGTGTGTTCCGTGCACTTAATAAAAAAAAAAGAGTAACAGCAAAACAAAACTTGCATATTCACAGGCAAAAACTACACCAGAGCTGTACTACTTTTCCCTCATTCTAACAGTGGCTTGTATTTTCAGCACAGGTAAAGTGAAATTCTTATAGTCTCTTAAAAACTCAACACATACATGCATCTGACCTTCAGCGCACAGCATCTTTGTTTAGACAGTTAACTCTTCTTTGTGTCTCCCCAGTGTTTTTCATAGTGTGGGGAGGACTCTGGCTGACTAAAAGACTCCCTGTACAAAGCCTGAGAGATAACGAGCTGTAAAACAGTCCAGCTGTCCCACGCTGACATTCAACACTCCACACATCAATGTTTCATGCGGTTTCCATGCCTCCTACAGCTCGTAAGATTAAACCATGGGAACACAAAAGGAAAAGTAACAATCATTCTTGTGGTTCATTTTAGCAAAGTACAAAGCAGTCATCTGTCCGATTGTTGGTGGTGTTGGCTTTTTATTGATTGATTGATACAATAAAAAATCTGTTTCAGTTTGTTTAACATAATTTAAAAAGTCTATAAATATGTTTTTTAACCATTCAATTATGTGCTGAATTATACAAATAAAAACATTTGAAATATGTATACTGCAATGGGAGTGGTGTTCAGTCTCCATTAGAAAAGTAAAACCATAAAGCATAGCTGAAAATAAATATGAAAAAGTGCCAAGTTATGCTCATCCTGTAAGTAATCCAAAAGGGATATTGGGGAAAACCATTCTATTGATTAGGTGATAACAGACCAACCTGTGTACCAACAAACAGGCTACATTTTCTACCCGTGATGGAAAATGTAGCCAATAAAACACTAAATCAGCTTTCATGCTTTAGATAAATGTGCACCCCAAATAAACTCATTTATACTTGTCATACCTAATAAGTTAAGAACTGGATGAATATGATTAAGTTATGGAAAGCAAATCAAAATAGCTTAAAAAGACACTCGTGGGTAAAAAATTACATGATATTCTTATGGTCAAGGACAAACAAAGGTATGGTACCAACTTACAGTCTGAATCAACCCTGGTCCGAGAAAGATTTTTTTGTAGATGTATAGACGGACTGTCTTTAATTTTTTCCCTAAAAAACACTTTACACTCACACACACATTTTCAGTATTTTTCTAACTCATTCTTTATGGAACTTTTCTGTTCTCAACATACGACAGATAGGGGCACAGGACATCATTTTCTGCCATTTCCCTATTTATGCTATTCATATATTATTATTACTGTCTAGCATAGCAATGATGTGAATACTGACATTCAGTAGTACTCCATATTTAGGAGGAGGCTTTAACCCACAAATACATCAATTAAATGTATTCAAATACCTGTGATTTAAAAAAAATTCACTTGTAATTTGGCTCTGTATACAAAAAGCACCTAAAGATGTGAAAATTGAAAAATGAGGTTGGTACAGATAAGGAATGTGCTTTTTGGTCAAGCACCAAATAATTATATTTTACATTACCTGAAAGATTTTCGCTACAAATGTCCATAGTTTAAGTTTTTCACAAGGCACTACAAATATATTTTTTGTATTTCTAGGAACTGAATGCTAACAAAATATAACCTATTATTTGTGGAGCCATGGTTCAACCAAAATGTTCATTTCTTACTGATGAAATCTGAGACAGTAAACTTGTTTTAGCAGGGCGATCACTGCTATTCAAAAGTATAAAACATACAATCAGCAAAGGTAGATGACATAGTAAACTGCAAATTTGTAAATTCACCTGAGATCTTGTTTGGCATCCAAAATCATTCACACACATAAACACATAACCTTGGTCACACAGCATATGCAAATAATTCTTAGTGTTTGGTCAAAAATGCTCTTAAGAGTACAAAATGTGGGTTTAGCACATCAAAGTACTCATATTGTGTCAGACAGGCTGTAATTTGTAAATAGCAGAGAGGCACTGGCTTATTTTATGCAGCAAACTCTGCCCATCAGGCAGCTGATTAGACTAAAATATACCATGACAAGTCAGAAATGCTCTTCTTTCTCTCTCCTTTATGTAATTCTCAATCCTTCATCTCCCTCTCTCTCTCTGGGAGGGAAAACAGTAATTTTGTCGACGAGCGGTTCACATTCAAAACATTTAAGCGCTGGCTCATAAATACATTCTTTGTCAGTATCCAGCATACAAGTCCAATTACAGCAGTTCCAATCACAAGGACATTCTGATTCAAAGACCCAAAAGCTTTTCATGTGATTCCTATCCTAAAAGCGCATCGTAGTCTATATACCAAACAAGTTCACCATTAGTAGGGCTAATCCCAGTGACAGGCCATTTGTTAGCGTTGTTTTTGACTCGGCTCAGCTGGGTGATCAGTTCATGCTTGCCTTTGCCCATCACCAACAGAGCAACCTTGTGGGCGTGGTTGATGGCCCTGAGAGTGAGGCTCATACGCTGGTGAGGTTTAATGGGGCTCTCGGTGAGGGCCACCAGCGCCTCCCCATGGCCGTCCACTTTATCACCAGGGAACAGAGAGGCTGTGTGACCGTCATAGCCCACGCCCAAGAGTACAAAATGGAAGCTGGAGCCATTCACTAGCTTGCTGACCTCTCTCTCGTAGAGCAGGGCCCCTCCATCCTCCTCCACACACAGACGCTGGTTGAGCTCCACGGGCATGGGGTGGATATTGTAATAGGGTATCCTAACGTGCTGGAGGAGGTGGTCATGCAGGTTGCGAAAGTTGGACTCGGACTCTGTCAGAGGCACGCAGCGCTCATCCACCATCCACACATGGGTGTCCCTCCAGGGGAAAGAGAAGTGGTGCCGCGCCAGTCTGTGGAACAGGGCCAGTGGAGTGAAGCCACCGGACAGGGCAAGGTGGAAGGTTCCTCCCTCATTCACCACCGCCTCCGCTGCTGCCTGCATGTCTGCAGCTAGCCTGTCCACAAGCTCCTCGGCCCAAGCCGTCACCATGTCAGCGCTGCGATATTTGCCCTGCATCACCTGGAAACTGTCTGCTGATGGGCCACCCATCTGGTCAGAGGGGATAACTACTGCTTCGCTGACATAGCTAATGTCCCGTCCTTTCATGCTGAAGTCCAACAGGTTCCCGTTGTCGGCACCACCAGGGTAGATGCGGGGGTAAGAGCTGGTGAGGCTGTCTAGCAGCGGTGTCCATAAGTTCCAGGAGGCCAGGAGGTTTTCGGCATTGATGAAATTATCCTTCCGTCCGGAGAAGATTTGACCTATAAGTTCTGTGTAAGCTTCCCTCTGCACGGTTGGAGCTTGGACATAATAGTCCGAAATGGGCAAACCTAGAACACTGATGTCTTTATGCTCTGTCACTTCCTTCCACTCACTGTCAATTAGAGTTGGCTTGAATAGATTTTTAGTGACAAGAATTGCTGGATATTGAAGGTTGCCGTGCCCAAAGTAAAAAACTAACTGCTTAGGCTTACAGTGAATGCTGTCATGGTTCTGAACACAAAAGACATCATTCTTAAAATGAATACGTGCATACCCCACCCGCTCATCTAGCTTCTTGCCTGAGATCAGAACAACTGGCACACCGGCATACTGGGCCGTATCAATGTGTGCCATAATCGCTGAAATACAGAAACAAACATATCAGTCATTAGCAGGTTGAAATTTATTGTACAGAACATTTAAGTGTAATACAAACGTTATGAAAAGTATGAATGGCAGAATCCGAGTAATGAGAGACAAATGCTTTTAAGACTCACCGGCAAATGTTGGTGTGAGACTGACGTAATCCTTCGTCTTGTTCAGCTCCGCCCGCACCTCGGAGTTGTACGCTTGGTACTGGCCTACAACAGCTTGTTTCTTTCCTATGGGCTGCAAGGTACGGAAGATCTTCAGCTTGTTCCGGAGAACCTCCTCATTGCTGCTCGCGTTCTTCGGTAGCCTCATGGTCAACAGGGTCATGACCTCAGTTAGGTGGTTCTGCAGCACATCTCTGATCACACCGTACTGGTCATAGAAGGGAATACGACCTTTGACGATGGAGAAGAGACGGGAGCAAGTACACACAGTTTTATCTTAAGAATTCTTGCTATTTTCCAATAGCCCCAGAAATCATTTAGAGCCAAATTGCAGGAAAATATTCTATGCATGATATACTTTTGTCCCTGCTTTATATATATCTTTTTTTCTTATTTGCAAAAGTTTGTAATCACCTTTAGCATCCAGGACTTCTTTCAGTACAATCTCAACTCTCTCAATATGGTGCTTATTCCAGATAGGATCCAGAAACTTCTTGTTCGCTATTCTGAATGGCAGTATCTTTGAAACAACCTTTTAACAAAAGCAGAGAGCATATCATGAAATCAGACACCTCAGTTGTGCACCTGTGAGTTTAAGTTAGTGGACATATAAGACTTGATTACCTGCTTCCCCAAGTAATGGTCAATTCTGTACATTTCCTCCTCCTTCAGGGAGCTCCCCAGTTGACTCGCAAGTATTTGTGCACTCCTGAAATCATGGCCAAAAGGTTTCTCGAGCACTACCCTGAGCCACGCCCCAGTGGTTGGTCTGCAGGCATTATTGACCTTATCAGCAATGTCCGCGTATGCAAAGGCTGGAACTGAAAGATAGATAAGCCTCCCTGCCTCCACCATCCCCTCTTCCTGAAGCTGTTGCTCAATGTGCTTAGCCAGATCCCGGTAGTCTTCTGTGGTCTTCAGCTGCCGATATTGCGAGAGCCGCAGGAACTGGTCTTTCAGCAGGGCACAGCGCTCCGGAGGAAAATCACTTGGACAGGACACACCCTTCAGGATCTCAAAGAGGACCGGTTTGCCATTGTCCGTAGGCGACAGTCCTCCACCATAGAAGGAAAATGTGTTCCCACTACTGACCTGGTTGATGTACAGCTGGAAAAATCCCTGCCACAGGTATTTCTTAGCCAGGTCACCTGTGCCTCCCACTATTATGACCGAAACATGGCCAAGTCTCTGTGCCTCTTGTCTCTCCTCGCCATTTCCTCCCTGAGCACATAGAGTGACCAGGAGCAGGAACACAGCCGCAAACATGCTCTGGTCCAAAACAGCTAATCCAAGCTCCTGTATGAACACAGCAATGAGAGACATTACATGTAGAACCATAAGGATTATACACTAACTTGAAGTTAAAACCTGGACTGAAACTGGGCATGAAAACACAACAAAAGAAATGTTTGTGAGAAAATAATGAACTGAAAACGACTCCACAAGTAAGTGTAATCTAACAGTCAAGAATAATTTACACATTTGGTCTTGGTAGCTGTTTAGCAGAAAAGCTAGAACTGAATAGAAACCTACAAAATATATATATAAAAAACCCAAAAGAACCTACCTAAATTAAAAAAAAGAATGTTTTCAGTGAAACAAGAATTAAATTACACTATTAAACTCCATGTGAGAACTAACCATCAATTAAATCAAAATGAAAAATGCAAAAACTAATGCAAATCACCACCTATCTTCAGCACAATGCAACAAAAATGAAAGAAAATTACAAAAACATCTACATAGAGAGATAATATAATAGATAATAAATTACTTAGCAGAGTTTTTTCTCCAGTGTTTTGAAGTCCCAGTAGAATCAGAGATGTGTTGACTCTAGCAGAAGCGTAATGACTGCTGGCTACCAGTGGAACAGGGGTGTAGATGTTGCACTTTACCCGGGGGCATTGATTTTCCAAATGAAAGAAAGGCTCTGCTGTTTACAGTGAGCTGGGAAAATCCAACCCCTAGCTGTTCCTCAACACATCAGATTTTATTTACAGTTTTATTACGTAGGACTTATTCAGAATTTTATTCAACTTATTCAACTTAGGACAAGGACAACAAGATCATTTACAGTAAAGGGCTGGTCTTGTGATGGAGCATAACATCTGGAATCCCTGTCTTGCACAATAAAGTTTACACAGCGGTAATGCAAACACCGAAGGTCACAGGTTGGTCCTGTCTGAGTTGGTGGTTTTACCAAGAGTCAAATGACTGGACGGTTTCTTCCTGACTTCCTCACTGCAGCATTAATATCTATAGGTTGCTTATTAAAAACGCCATGTATCACACGTTACACAAAACATGGCAAAATCATTAGTTCAGTCAAACAAACTAGCTTGCTGTTCTTCTGTGCTATCTAGAGTGGCCATATCACATGACATCGCCTTCATTACACATTGTATGTGTGGGGGCTCAGTGGTTTGCAATGTCACCTTCCAACGAGAAGCTCTTGGGTGTCAATCTAGACACCCTCCCCTTTACCTATTTATTTATTTATTTATGATACAGTGGATGTACTGGTCAGCATTTTCACCACCTGTTGGCAGCCTGATGCCAACATTTCTACCGCTTCAGGCTGCATAGTCGCCTGGCCAGAAACTATAATAATGACTTGCAGTGGCCGGCTGGGGACAAGAAATAAAAGGTGAAAATGGTGAAAGGGTTACCCCAGAGTGTCAGAGATATTTTTTCAGCCCATAATTTTAAGTTCATAGGTATTTCATGTGCTTTCAATGTCATGTTTGTCCCAAGTGTTTATTTCTGACTCTGGCTTGTGGCGATGTGGTTTGGTATTTGATATCTGGGCTATATGATGTGGTATCTAAAGTCCTTTGAGTGATAGAGCGCTACTTGAATTTGAATTTCAACACATCTCTTTGTCAGAACTTCATGACCTTGCTAAGCACATGATTGTTCCGCAGGCTGAAGGCAGACACTGCTACTTTCACCCCATCACCAACACATTATAAAGTCTTCAGACTTGCTCCATTCCCTCTCTAAATCCATTATGAAGCCTGTCAAATTTGCCATCGAGTGTTTCTGCTGCATTCAAATGAGTATTGGGGACACATAAGAAAACAAAATCATTATCATTATCATTACATATACATTTTTTTCATGAAAAAAGTCAGAATTTTGAGAATAAAGTCAAAATTTCAAGATTTAAGATGAACTTGTAAAAACTAAATTGCAATGAAAATGTCTTTACAATTAACTCAAAAGGAAAAAAGTGGATGACTAAAATCAAGACACACCTCCAAAACTGAACAGACGGGCTTTACTGAGGGAAGAAGTACCTCTGGCATACAGTACACTGAGAGGAAGAGCTGGTTTCTTAGCTAGCTACATTATCTAAAGACGGCTAAT
>OMLF01057083.1:18170-34280 GCA_900302615.1 Holocentrus rufus | reverse complement strand
GGGGGGGGGGTAGTGTGAGGGTAGCAGAGTCTGAATGACATGGCGTTGCTGCTGCTGCTGCTCACTGACCCTCAAAATGCAAGCCCAGCCCCCAGTGTGAAGTACTTTTGTGCTGTCATTCCCCTCAGAAGCCGAGGACCAGAGGGGGTGTTTGGGTACCCGGAGGGCTCAGTGCTCTGTAAGCGCAGTCCGCTCTCCAGCAGGACGCATGCTCTATAGGTGAATAAAAAGAAGCCTTGTATTGTAAAGAAAGCATTTGCATACTTGTGAGTTAGAGAGGGTGTTAACCTTTGACACCTTCGAGAAATGGACGACAACAGAAACCACTTCTTGGAGTCTCAGCATTAACGTACTTGAAAATAACACCTTAACGTACCGCAGTGTGTAAAACCAATAGAGAGGAGAGAGAAAAAGGCTTCTTGAGTGCTTCGTTGAAGTTTCCTTCAAGTGGCGGATCGCACTCTAAACAAAGTGTGTCGGATACTTAAAAAGTGAGGGATTTCTGGATCCTCTGGTTTGGTGTAGGCTCTTTTTGAGATCTGAAAACAGCACAATTTTTTGCCTGAGTGGATACATAAAACTAATTCAATGAAATGTCAGTGGTTCCTAATCTCTGCTAATCTCTGGTTTTTAAAGTTACTAAATTGATCACCAAAGCACATTGCACATCTCAAAAAGAAATGGCAAACATTTTTGAAAGCTAGAGTTGAGAGGCACATAGAGAGAGAAACCAGATCTACATTTTCATACATGTGAAGTATGGCCATTGGAAAAAATGCAAGCTGATCAATCTGTCAGTCAATATTTTAAAAACCACATTATTGTATTGTACCCACACGAACATATCCTGTCTTAATGATATTCTCCATGCTAAACCACCATTTGTGTTTGTAAGCATGTGAAATGATTGTCATTTCAGGGTCATGAAGGCATAATCAAAACCACACTTAACTTGTTAATCAATTTTTTAACCAACATCTTTCACTCCGTCTGTTGTATGATTAATGTCCGTGTATGGTAACGTAGGACGAGACAATGTCTGCCTCTTCAGATGGTTTTTTTGGAGGGTCTTTGCAAGGGGGTCTGTCTGTGTTTGGCTCTCAGTTTGAGGGGCTCTCCTTCCCAAGTACACGCTGCTTCACAGAGAAGACTTGACTCTGAAATTCCTCTAGATAAGAGTTGCTAGGTGATGCTATTGTCAGGTCTTCTTTGTGCTCACATATTCATACCCAAATTGTAAGGTTCTTTATGAAGGCCGCCTCATTAGTAGTCATATATTCATACCAACCCACCCCCCCACTTGACCCCTCCTTTGCCAGTCGTGGGAAAGACAAGTCCTGGATGAGATATTGTGGAGGATTCTTGGAAGACAGTCAAAAAAAGATTGTCCAACTTACACACTGTTTGGTTATGAAATACAACCACCGCTCAAAGGTATTTGTCAATGTAAACAGAAAATGATTTTGTTGACACTCCTTTTATTATCAAAATTATACAATTTTTGTCAATTTTATTCTAGTTACATCTGGTCTTAAAAATTAATGCAGATAGGACATGCTAAATTTGGTGTTAATGTGTATGTAATCTCAAGTGTAAATGTACCCAAGCCACTTTAGTTTGTTCATTTTAAGATTGTTGGTGAAGTTGACAGACACTGTGATTTATGACTGTGAAAATAGCACAAACATAACAATTTCATAACTTTGTGTTGATACAGAAGTTAAGTTAAACTTACACGTAGCCAGAGAGGCTTTATTCCCTTTTTTCTATGTGGTCATATCAAAAAGTTAACTTTTGTGTGACTTTTTGACTGCATTTTGATTTGAAATGTTACTCTGCATCTTTAACGTTTTTTGTTGTTGTTGTTGCTGCTGTTTTGTTTTGTTTTGTTTTGTTTTCTGTCTGCTGCTGCTGCTCTCCTAGACAGATTTCCCATGAACAAAACATATCAAATAGTGAAACTTAAATAAGGGTTTGATAAAGTAATAACAGGGAGGACTACACTACATTACATTAAATTATAATATACATCCGTCTTAATGTAACAGGTGCGGTCAGACTTGGCCACGCCCCTACTTTTCAAATAAGGAAAACTTCCACATTCCAAAGTCCGCTGGGCGGGGCGGATGACGCCACCTGTTTCTCAATGGGCTCCGGCTCGTGCTCAGTCATACGGCGTAGTGATCCACAAGAGTGGAGCGAGACCGGCGGACGGGAGCATTCTTTGGGATATATATATGATTTGTTAAAGTTGTAGCAACATGGATTTCCGTCGCGTCGTGTTATTCTCTTTTTTATTTATTTCTCAAATATTTATCAGCCTCCAGACAAAAGAACGTAAGTACTTTTATATTGTCTTGGTAAAAAAGTGAAGCTTTGACCAACGTCTCTCACATGACTCAGGTGGTTAGAATGCGACTTCCTAGTTTTATTGTTTTATTTCTTGGTGTCTATATCTGCTGGATGTAAAGTTAATGTTTCTCATATTTTTTTATTTTCTGTCTGTCAGAAGCCATTCTAATGTAAGTCACTTTAGCCTCAAGGCTGACTGGAACAGTGTACTATTAATGTAGAATTATTCAATTTTCATTAAGCTTAGAATGTCACTTTTTTTTCTTTCTGTTCTTTTTTTAATTTTTCTTGGACAGATGTTTCTAAAGGAATAAGATTACAGGCCTCTGTAAGCTACAGGGTTGAGGACAACTGTGTGATGCCAAAACGTGTCAAACTTGTGTTTCACTTATTGATGTGGAGAGTTAGGGGTCATGCTTTTCTCTCGTCATGCGATTTAACTTCCCACGCCTTTCTCAGACATTATTTATCCTAAAAGTCGGGGGACACGGTCAGTGAAGTCTTCAATCGGGCCGACATGCTTGATTAAATTGTCAAGGGAAGGCATGTGCCTCCCATAAAACTGTTGGCACTACAGACCCAGGAGGGGATCTGCCCTTTTATTGTGTTGTAAAATCATAATCAATCCTTTTATTATTTAATACTCTAAGAAACAAAAAAATAAAATGGACCCACTGCCCTTCCCAGAACTATAAATTACCTCCATACAATCACTGACTCAATTGTAGGCCTATTACATATGTATAATCAATTACTCATATATCCTGTTGACATTCCTGACTAACATGTTACTTCCTAAAGCAAATTGCAACCTGCTGAAATCAAACATAAATCATGTTTGGTTTGTTTCCTTACTTGTTTGTCTATTTTAAAACTTTTTGGTATTTCTTCTTGTAGAAGTATTGCTGGACATGAAAGCTTCAGGAGGAGAGTTAGGGTGGTTGACTTCGCCATATGAGAACGGGGTGAGTATTTATACCTCAGGAGACATTTTAAACATTTCAGGTTCAAGACTTGAAGACGTCTTTCTCTGTGCGTGACAACTGCAACGTAAGAACAGCCCTAGTTTGCTTGTTGCGTGAGTAAAAATAGCATGATAATAATAATGAAGGCCTTCCCCTACTCATTCAGTCCAACAGAAAAGCTGTCTGGGACAGATGGATCTAGAAAATTAGTCAATTAATTGTGTTAAAACTACTTTTAATTCATAGCCACGCTATATAAATATCACGAAAATGCCAAGATTTAGGCTGCATTAAAAATCACAGTACAGGAGGGACTTTCCTGCAGGTTGTTATCATTTCACCATCAAACCACAAAACCCAACTATTTTCAAGTCATTTTTCTCTCTGCTCCTCCTGAGAACTGAGATATAAAATCTGGACTGTTGTGGCAGAGCATAAAACATGAGCAAAAGAGAAAGAAAGAGTGGTTGTGTGTGGAGAACCATCTCTCTATCTATAGTTCAGTGGCTTTCTCTCTAAAAAAAGCAACAGGACGTGGCCAGTACCAGAGCATGGGCTACTTTTCTTGTGACTTTTAGGTCCAACGATACGCATTGTATTGTATAGGATTTCCCCTTGTCTTTTAGATGTTTTTTTCCTACTCTCTTACACTTCTAAATTTGTACTTTTGACTAGAGACGATCATACACTGTACATGTTCTTCCTGATTGGCCACACCGAACATATTTGAGCGACTTTTTTTTTGTGTGTGCGTAAAAGCAGTGCAACCACTTCAGGTAAAAATTATTACCTCATGTTCAATACTCTATATTTTGCTAACCACAGACGTCAACTGCCTATTATGCTCTGTTAAGTACTTTAACGTTCTCTCACTTTTTCCAAATGGCATAAAACTGGAATAAAAAATGTAATTTGTCTTGTCTTCCTCTTCTAACACCAGTTTAATTCAGGTAAATGGGGTCCTTGGTTCGGTCTCTGCAACCTACTATTTCTAATGCCATCTGACGTGTTAAATTTCTTAATGTTTAATGGAGGCTTTTAATCTTTCAACTCGTCATTACTTCCCTCTCTTAAAAAGTCTTAATTGCTGCCAATTTGGCTGCCATGCCTTTGCACCGCACTTATAAACCTCCTTTAACTGCCATAAATGTTAGTTGGTATTCTACAGTAGTATTTGTTGGAGCTATGTCTGTCTCACACATATGCACCCTTGTGTGTTAGTGGAAAACCACACACGTTGTGAGCGCAGCACATGTCCAGGCCAAGAACTGAATGTGTGGAAAAAGCACCAGTCTCACTTGTGCAGTTTATGGGCTTCTCACTCAGCATGTAACTGGTTCCTGGAATGAACAAAGAACCCTACACTTGGCCTCTAAAAAAAAAAAAAAACAACTGCTTTTCTCCTTTCATTATTGCAGCGTGGTAACAGAGAGTCTTGCCACTTTAACTCACCCTTCTCCTCTCTGTTTTTATCTCTGTCTGTGTTGCAGTGGGAGATAGTCCAGACGGTGGTGAACGGCTCCCTCCTCTACACCTACAGTGTATGTAACATAGACTCTAGTGACCAGGATAACTGGTTACGCACAACATTCATCCAGCGGCGCCCAGGGACTACCCGGGTCTCTGTAGAGCTCCGCTTTGTTGTGCGAGACTGCAATACCTTTGATGGTGCCTCCCTGGCCTGCAAAGAAACCTTCAATCTTTTCATCTCCGAGGCAGACGCCGATGTGGGAACCAACTTCCGTAAAGGCCAGTTCCGCAAAGTGGCCACCATAGCCCCTGATGAGATCACACGGGGCCGTGGCGTACTGAAGATCAACGTGGAGACCAAGACTGTGGGGCCTCTGTCACGAAAGGGGTTTTATCTGGCCTTCCAGGACATGGGGGCTTGTGTGGCGCTGCTCTCTGTCAGAGTGTATTACAAAATGTGCCCGTCCACCGTGCAGAGCTTGGCGGCCTTCCCAGAGACAGTGGCTGATGCTCTCAGGGAGGTGGAGGGATCCTGCGTAGACAACGCTGTCAGTCAGGCCACCCCGCGCATATACTGCACAGCTGAGGGCGAATGGGTGGTTCCAGTGGGCCAGTGCCAGTGCCGTGCAGGCTATGAAACCACTGGGGATTCCTGCCAAGGTAAGCAATGGCGGAAATGTGTGATGCACTCAAGGGAGACGTGTGTTGTTTGAGTGTGTGCGTGCTGTAGGAGTGGGTGTATTCTGACAAAATAAAACTACACCTAACCACCACGCTGACAAAGTGTGAATAATGAGTGCCGGGAATGTTATTTGTACGCGGTTTTATTCACGAATCTATTGAGCATCTCACAATAACATTACACACTCCTTGTCAACGACACATTTCTGATGAATTAGGTAAAGCAGGATTGGGCATGGAAAGGGGTGGAAACAGGAAAGAGGTAGAAACTTGTTTTGTTTCGGTTTTGTGGTTTCAGAGGTAACCATGGTACTCTTCCACAAGGTAATGAGAAAGGTATTGTGGACTTTGAATCATCTCCTTACCAATGCTTTGTTTCTAGCGTCTGTCTCTCAGGACTCAGGAATGAGGTTGGGCTGGGACCCGGTTTTATGGATAAGTAGAATGGCTGCAGGTGATATGGAAAAGATGGATTTAAGACTCGTTTCAAGGGACATGAGGGTAAAAATGTCGACCAGTCTGGTATTTGTGGGGAGGAAGCCTTTTAAAAACAAATATATAAAGCAGAGGCACATATAATTTTAAAATTATGGGGACTTTGTTGGATGCTTGCGGTATGTCTGTTCATGTGAGTGACATCCAGACTCAGTCAGGAATGCGAGCACTTTGAAGTATGTGATGCCCTGGAGTAAGACCTGCGAGTGTATGTAGAGTGTCAATAAAAAAAAAAATCCATCGCTGTGTACAGTAGAAGAGATGGCTGCGGTGTTCATATTTGCTCTTATTGTTTGTGTGGAAGTTGGCCTGTCTTTGGCATTCCGGGGTGTGGCGTGCTGAACTATGCGGAGGAAACGTGGGAGGAGAGAGAGGGTAAAGACAGACTAGGGAAGAGGAAGGGCACTGTATGCTCACTGAGCTGTGGGGATTTCTGAAAGGAATTTTTTCACCATCGCGTCACCTGCAGCACTGATTGACTAAGAGAGAGCCGTGTGAACTGGCCAGAAGGAATACCTGAGCAGTGTGTGTGTCTTCTTGTCACAAGTATTTGTATGCGTCAGTTGCCAGGGCTACAGAAACCGCAGATTACAGGGATGGTGCCGGCACGCCTATCACAGGGTCGACTGACTCAGGCGGCGGTTTATGACTCCACCATCTCCTGTAGTCACCTTGACTTCCCAAAGCTTGTCCAATTCTTGGAAACCGTTCCTATAACTGAGCAGATTAGCTGTAACAGTCACTAAAACCACTGATAGATAATAGCAACGTGCCGCACTTCAAAGAGAGAATCTTGTGGCACGATTGTACAAGTCACTTCAGGATCCGCACTTCAAAGGAGGCTCTGGGATATGGGAGGAAGGCGAAGCCCAGGAATGTTCCAGGCTCTGAGGTTGCTGACCACTGGCCGACTCAGAGCCACGCACCTGAAACGGAAGCTGGCAGGGAGTTGCTGAGAGGAAATATTAATGACAGGAAAAACTGTGATTCCAAAGTCTGGAGGATGACCTTATTATTAGGCTACAGGAAGCATGTTTTGTCGCTGAGGCAAAAGCACAATTATTATGTTGCAGTTTCCATTTGCATTTTCTAGCCAACTCTCAAACTTACGCAATAAATCCCCACAGCCTTGCTCAACTATTGAAATGAAATTAGTCAGAAAATCATTATTATAGCAAGTTAAATCCTAGGTGGCCCATAGCCTGGATAAGGATTTCACTGAAGTTACCAACTGTTGTGGGAAAAAGGAGGCAGAGTGGGATGAGGAGGAATGCTGACTGACACAAATAAGCAGGTTGTCCTCGGATGGGGTGAGGGTGGGGAGTGAGTCGACAGTTGGCGCATGAGGGTGGTTAGTTTCGTGGCTGCTTAGTTAGGTGTGGAGTGTAATTTAGTCAAGAGGATTAGTAGACCAACGGGACAGCTGTTAACCAATGACATGCCCTGCTTTGCCTCCCTTTTTCTCTTTCATCCGGTTGTTAACACACGCAACGAGCTCCCTAATCCATGTTCCCACTCATTAGAACAATGAGCCGACACAAAGAGCAAAAAACAGATTCAATTAACAGATGCAGCGGTGCGGAACAGAAGTCCTTTTCACGTGCGTTGAGTATTGAAAAGAAGGGTGGGACAATTAATAGGCCTTTTCAGCAAGCAAAAATAAAAACGGAATAAATGTAGAAGGCTGTGGCACAAATGCAAAAAGATATCCCACAAAAATCCTTTGTACGGTGAAACAAAAGGCACTTTAACGTTAATACCTTCTAGTTCAAAATAGTTTCGCCTCATTAGAGTCTATCTCGTTTGAATGAACATCGGCGTCACTGATTGGACTCATGGATGTCACACATGCCACCATGCACAAGCTGTAATGATTAATGCAACATATTTATGGCACCACTCTGTCCAATCCCGGAGACAATAGATGAATGGGGCTGGAGTTTCTTTGGTACGTGACAGAGGTCCTGCTGCTCAGGCTCAAGATGAAATAAGCTGGCCCCCTTTTCTTATGCGAAAAGACCTCGGTACACCCCCACACCCGCCAAGTGACTCCCCAGAGAGAACTTCTGTTGGTGCTTCAGACCTTTACCCAGCCCCCATCCGTTCACCTATTCATCTGCGTCCCTCCTACTCCAACTCAAACTTGCTCCCTCGCTTCGGTGGTGGCAGTAGCTGTAGTGCAAAGGTCATTCTGCCATGATGGTGAAGTAATGCAGCCGCCCGGCAGACCTGCTTCTCTTCTCTCGGCCACCAGCATAGGGGCCAGATGAAAGCCTGCTCCCTAGGGAGCCGCCAGAATGGAAGGAGAGAGCAGATCTTTCGACTGATGTGCTATTTTTAAGGTTTTTCAAGTAAACAGCACTCTTTATGCCCTCCTCAGAAAACATGCACATCTGTCTCCATAAACTCAGACAACATAACACTCGTCTCCAGCAGCTCTTCCTCTTCCTTGTCTTTCTGTCCTCATATTCATCCTTACATGGTGTAATTTGCCGCTGGTGGGAGGCAGAGAGGAAGGAAGAAAGGAAGGAAACATCAGCCTCAGACAGAGTTACAGCTCTCGCGTCCTGGTTTGTGTTCAGCCTGAACACTCATTAACCTCCTGCGCCCTGGAATGGAAGGCTCTTTATCTGCGTCCTGAAATGTCCATTGAAATTCCTCAACACTTCAGCAGTATCCAAGGTGTTATTTCCTTTTGCAAAAACACATGGCTTTTCTGCCAGAGTGTTGGAGCTGAGAGGTCTTAAGGGAAATGCTGATTACCCAGTCTTTTTAACTTTCCGGTTGACACTTGCGGTGTGACCTGATACTAGGAAGGACTGCAGGCGAAAAGGCAAGTGCAGGCAAATCTTGAGGGAAATCCCATTTCATTCCTTGGGACACAAAGGGCCCTGTGATTATAGGTTACTCAGAACAAATGTTTCCTGTCAAACATAGGGGAGTGATATTACAGTTTCGGTGGAAGTGATTTCATCAGCCATTCTTTCCTGTGTGCGTATGCATGTGTGTGCATGAACTGCATATACATGTAATTATACCTATCTATCATGCTTCAACTTACAAAGACATTCTCTCTCACACACAGAATGTAAACCAGGCTACTTCAAGCCGTCTGTATCCGGTGAGTTGTGTCAGGTTTGCCCCGAGAACACCGAGACGTCTTCAGCCGGTGGCCTCGTTTGTCCATGCAAGGACGGATTCTACCGCTCCCCGTCCGACCCTCCTACAGCACCCTGCTCTGGTAAGAAACATGTTCACCGTCATTTTACTGATAAAGCCCAAATAAACTTTCAGCTCATTAAAGAGAGTTCAGAGGATCGGGCTAACTGCTCTGTTTTCCGCATCCTCCCACCCAGCACCGCCCAGTGCCCCTCGTGACCTGGTCTCCACCACCCTGTCGGCAGAAGGCAGGCTCCAGCTGTCCTGGAGCCCACCACTGGTGACAGGGGGCCGCACTGACCTCACCTACAGCGTCGTGTGTGAGCGCTGTGACGGCACCTTGTGTGTCCCCTGTGGCGAGAAGGTCCGCTTTGAACCGGGGCCCACAGACCTGCAGGACACCACGGTCATAGTTAGTGAACTGGACTCTCATTTCAACTACACCTTCACTGTGGAAGCTCACAGCGGAGTGTCCCAGTACAGCACAGAGAAGACCACCGCCACCATCACCACTGCTCTGCACTACACAGGTTAGCTTTGTCCCACTGATTTTATTTATGTCCTGCCACCATGGTAGATAATATCTGAGACATTATGTCATCATGGTAGCATCTGTGTGTGTGTGTGTGTGTGTGTGTGTGTGGAGACACATTCTTGTGGATAATAAATAAAAACTATTTTAACTCCATAATGCTCTAAGGCGTGGAGTGATACAGAAATACTTGCTAACTAACTGATTAGATTTAATATATCCTGGTGATTATGCTTGGAGACATTAGGCAGCTCAGGTTCCTGCTGTTGTATGAATTCAAGTAATAAAAAATCAGCCATCTTTCATGTGATATTGTAGTGATGAGTGGAGGGGTACTATAGTTAAAGAGCAGATTACACAATGAGGAATTTAATGTTGGCCCACTGAATCCCAAAGGCTTTAATTTCCAAATGTCCTTTCCAAAGCCTATGATTAGACCATAACTATTATTTTGCTTTCCGTCCTCTAACCACCATCAGATCCCCCCAAGGTGACGCTGATCCGCCTGGATGACCGTAGCCCCACCAGCCTGTCTCTGTCCTGGGCCCTGTCCCGCAGAGCCCCTGCCCACATCAATCACCGCTACGAGCTGATGTACCGCAGAAAAGTAAGACCGAGTGTTTTGCTTTTCTTTTCCCCTAATTTACAATTTAGGCCGGTGCTGTAATTGAAAAAAGGCTCTTCAGCAATCTGCCTGGCTAAGGTTCAATTCCACCATTTTGTCTTCACAGGATGATGATGGCGAGCGCGATGTCACCACATACACAGTCCTGGTCCTGGAGAAGAGCTCTGTCCAGATCAACGACCTCTCCCCAGACACTAGTTACATGTTCAGGGTGCAGGCCCTGAGTCCTGAAGGCAACCCGGGCAGCTACAGCATGGAGCACGAGTTCCAGACGTTGCCATTAGGTAACAGTAGCTCCAAAAATTTAATGCATAGTTTTTATTTATTTATTTATTTTGGTTTTGTATATAGTGAGGGGTTACATCTAAGCAACCATTACCCTCATATTTCCACATATATATGAGCAAAATAAAGTAAGAAAAAAAGAAATAAATAAAAAATAAAGAACCACTCATACCCCTGCACATGTATATGCAGTACATAAACACTGCCAACACACTGCAGATAACATAGTTTTATATACTGTATGTGTTTAGATTTTTTTTCCCTAACTTTTAATTTTGCACACTTTTGTTGATATAATTGCATCTTTCTGTTTGTGCAGCGGAGTCTCAGGTCCAGAGCAACTCCACGGTGGTTTTGGGAGCCGTGGTGGGGGGAGCCGTCATGCTGCTCATCGTGGTGGTGGTTCTCCTGCTGCGTAAACGGTTAGTAAAAACACTCTTCGTATCCACGTTCTTGGCCCATATCATTTAGATAAATGTGGCCTACAAATCTGCAGACTGTGTGATTATGTGCCCCAAGCCTGAGTAAGCCAAGAAGGCTTGGGTATGATAGCTCATGGAGGGTTTATCAGTAATAGTCAGTGCTGCCACTGAAAACAGCCTCGGTCTTTGAGCAAAGGCTGACCTGCAATTACTAATATGACAGTCTGGATGCTGTTTAATCCTATAGTGATCATGCATGTTTTCCTCTCAGGAGACTGAACTCCCACGGCAGAAGAGGACCCGAAGATCCCTACTTCTCAACAGGTTAGGAAACATGAATAAGCAAATTGCAAAAAAAGAAAAAGAAAAAAGATATGCATAAATTAAAAAAAACTCATATCAGACCATTATTTTCCAATGAAAACGACATTTTACATGATTACTCACTTACCAAGCTGATATATAGTCTAATAATCTCACCATTATTCCCTCCTCAGATCAACTGAAGCCTCTAAAGACTTATGTTGATCCACACATGTATGAGGATCCTAACATTGCCATCCTGAAGTTCGCCACTGAAATTCACCCGAATGCCATTACCACACAAAAAGTCATCGGTGCAGGTAAGATTGGAACTGAATATTGTCTCTCACAGAGTCTGACCACCTTCTAATGAATGAAATATCAGGGTGTTGTCTCTAATCTCTACTGCTTTCTGTCTGCCAAAACAGGAGAGTTTGGGGAAGTGTTTCGGGGGATTATGAAGGCCCCCGGGCGAGGGGAGGTCCCCGTAGCCATCAAGACTCTCAAGGCGGGCTACACAGAGAAGCAGAGGCAGGACTTCTTGAGCGAGGCCAGCATCATGGGTCAGTTCTCGCACCAGAACATCATCCGTCTGGAGGGAGTTGTCACCAAATGTAAGTCACAAACCAACCACCTACAAACACATTCTGCCGTTTCTGTCAGCGACTTCTTCCCTACTCTGAATTTACTTCCTCTCCTTCACTAAATGTGCCACTTTTTTCTTATTTCCAGACAAGCATGCCATGATCGTGACAGAATACATGGAGAACGGAGCTCTTGACATCTATCTAAGGGTATGTGCACGTATTTAGCTGCGGTTCTTTTCTGTTATTGCATTGTTCTGAGTAATTGGGATTGATATTTTATTTTGCAAAACAAATTCCCACGAGGGGAATAAATGCCTCACTCGGTCCAGCCATGCTAAACAAAAGCAGAGACACTTAACATTTTATTACTTGTGTTCCTCCTAGGACCATGATGGGGAGATTCCATCATACCAACTCGTGGGAATGCTGCGAGGAATAGCTGCAGGCATGAAATACCTCTCCGATATGAACTACGTCCACCGTGACCTGGCAGCAAGGAACGTTCTGGTTAACAGCAACCTGGAG
Organism: Holocentrus rufus; assembly: GCA_900302615.1. Classification (NCBI taxonomy): domain Eukaryota; kingdom Metazoa; phylum Chordata; class Actinopteri; order Holocentriformes; family Holocentridae; genus Holocentrus; species Holocentrus rufus. The sequence goes on along the minus strand of OMLF01057083.1, from coordinate 21,879 downwards.
TGTAAGGTGTCAGATTTTGGCCTGTCACGTGTGCTGGAAGATGATCCCGAGGGCACCTACACCACCAGAGTAAGTCTAACAGCCACATCTCAGCGTAGTTACAGAAAACAAACCTTCCATTATTTTCTAGTTACCAGACCGTTAATGGTATTATCGCTCCCAAGTGTCCAATCTAAACTGTTGTTCTTTCACTGCCCTGTGTTTTCACTCCCTTCACCCATTAAAGATGATTTATTAATGTTTCTGCTCTGTCAGGGAGGTAAAATCCCCATTCGCTGGACCGCCCCAGAGGCCATCGCATACAGGAAATTCACTTCAGCCAGCGACGTGTGGAGCTTCGGCATTGTGATGTGGGAAGTCATGGCATTTGGAGAACGGCCCTACTGGGACATGAGCAACCATGAGGTATGTTTCGTCTGTCAAATCCTCTTTCCTACTCATCTGGTGAAAATGAAGGATTGCCTGCTTAGGTCTCCTCTAGGAGCCCTGATGTATTACCCCTGGAGTTTATTCTGGGTATGTGGTGATTGAAAATTGCCAAGGGTCTGACAGCCAGTGTAGTTCCCACAGTCCTCTTCCAAAAAACTGTCCATGTCAGCACATCTTTAAACTGTAGTGTGTTTCTACTGCCATAAACATAATTTGACTCAAGGCACTGCCTCACCTAATCCCCAATGTCTTCCTCAGGTCATGAAGGCCATCAACGAGGCGTTCAGACTGCCTGCGCCAATGGACTGCCCCTCTGCTGTCTATCAGCTGATGCTGCAGTGTTGGCTGCACGACCGCTTCAAGCGACCACGCTTCTCAGACATTGTCAACATTTTGGACAAACTGCTGCAAAGCCCGGAGTCTTTGAAAACCATTGCTGATTTTGATCCACGGTATGTTGACAGTAAAACCGGTTCCTCCCTTTGCAAACAATCCCCTGATCACATGCACCCAATGCACACAAAATAGCAGTGCATCTCGAGTTAATGTTACTATACGTTGTTCCATGCAGAGTGTCCATCCGCCTGCCCAGCACCAGCGGCTGCGACGGGACCATGTTCAGGTCTGTACCTGAATGGCTGGAGTCCATCAAAATGAGCCAGTACAATGAAAGCTTCGCCAGCGCTGGAATCACAACCATGGAGCAGGTGCTCGCCATGAGACACGAGTAAGTGCACACATGGCACAGATGCAGCCATGCATTGCTGCATGTATTCATTTGGCACGCTGCCACATTTTGTTGTAACACAAAGAATGCATTGAGTCCTCAGCTTGAACATTTGTTACGCAGCGTTTCTGATGCATACTCATCCTCTGCCGAGACCATTCCTCTCATTCTCTGCTGCCCTACCCTCTTGATTGCCATTGTCGTCCCCTTATGCAACACGTAATGCAATGGTGTCTTAAGCATATTTCACAAGATTTAACATCAAATTATCTTTTTCTTCCAGGGACATCAGGAACATTGGAGTGCGGTTGCCAGGTCACATGAAAAGGATAGCCTACAGCATCCTGGGTCTGAAGGACCAGACCAGCTCGCTCAGTGTGTTTGCGGTCTGATCCGAGCAAGTCGCCGAACCAGCATGCACTGACTGACCATGCCATTTCACTGGTGGATGAGGAAGACTGACCAAGAGAGGGCGAAACTGAAATGGAGCTGTACTGCTTTTACTGGGCATAGTGTGGCGTGACTGAAAGGGACCCTCCAAGCCACTCAGAAAGGACTGAGATTGAAAACACTGAAGTACTTTATAACAACAGAGAGACATAATTTATCATTATGTAAAAAAAAAAAAAAAAGTTTTATACTATTGAACATAAACGTCGTGTAATATAAAATAAATAAAAGTCTTATGAAAGTAAGTGCAAAAAATGAGACAATGTAAGACTGCTTTGCTTTGTATTTATGACTGAACTGGAAATCTTAAAGGCAGGAGATGTTTAACGCCCTCAATAAATAAGGGCTACTATTTCAAGCACTCACTTTTTCTGCCAGTTTTCTGTACCTTTAAGTTTGTATTTTTCTACACTTTTTTTTCAAGGGGACTTGCTTTTAAATTTGGAATTATCACACTCAGGGCAAAGAATTACATACACTCCTGTGTTGGTAGCTCATGTACTAATGCAATTTCCTGTAGTCATTCGTTTTCCAGTTTGTTTACATCCTGTCTTACTTCAACTGTCCATTATTATTTAATATTTATTTTATTGTTTTGTATTTATGTCATTTGTTAAATGAGAAGTAACACTGATCTGGCACATGTTTTCAAGCCGTCGCATTTCCTGTTTGAATAAAGTCAGCGTTGCCTCGTGACTGGATCACGTTCTTACATTCACTGGTCAACTTGTAAATGTTTTTCGTTGACATCTGCCCCCAGCTGTAGATGATGACTTTGCCATGCTCTAATGGAATGTCACGCCTGCACACAACTGTGCTTCATCATATCTGAATCACTTCGCTATGCCAGAGTCCCCCACCCTATAGAGTTATTCATGGGTGATTAATTATTCCTGTGGTGTGATTTTCATGACAAATCCTATTGGTGCAGCCTCCACCAATAAATGGCATTTCCTCACAAGGAAAAAGAAAATTAAATCTCATCTTAAAGTATTTTGGACTGTATTGTTTGATATAATGTTTGTAGGCCTTCTTCTCAATGTGACTTAGAGATAAATTGAGAGTGACACCTCTTGCAATATCACACCTGACAAATTTAGCATATTACTTGTCATAAAAACATTTCCACACCCTCTCTCACACACACTGACTAAAATTCATACACTCACAATATAAGAGACTTGGACGTGGTGACACTTGTAACAGGGAGAGAAGACAGAAAAGATTGGTGCAGCGATGTAAAGAGTAGAATGGCCTCCTAGAAAAATAATAGATTTTGTTCAGCCATACAGCAGAAACAGTGAAGAGTGAAAATTTACCTTCTCTGCAAGACATAAAACCCTGTACATGGAGGGAAGTGGAGTCATTTTCTCTGAAGATTTAGGATCAACACCTCAGCAGGATGTTAAAGAACACAAATATGCAGGTGAGCTGAGCCAAGAGAGACTGGAGAGATCACTGATATACTCTGATTTTATCCACTGCTATACAACAACTGTAATAAGGTGCAAGAGCTGTACATGACTGTTCCAGGCCGTGCATATCCTACGGGGAAGATCCAGACCTTTGGAGACATATTCCAGTTCGCAGTGGATGTGGGGGAATTTTCTCCAGAGGATGTGATCATCACATCCTCCAATAACCTCATAGAGGTCCGTGCTGAGAAGGTGAGGACTGCAGTGGGCCTTGAAAACAGCAACTGTTCTTTGTTTTAGTGACTATAAAAAATATAAAAGTGCTTATTAAACTGCTTTTGGATAGCTTGCCTCAGGACAATAGAAGAGATGTTTTTTGATCGTTGGATTATTAGATTGCCCTGCACAGAAAATGGTTACTCAGTTTAGATGGCAGATGATCGTAATGACAATTGTATTTGACTGAATGAACTGAAAGAAATCAGTTTACATGACTGAGATGAATGAACTGGATTAATGATTACAATGTGAAGCAGGTAATCTGTACAATAGAATAAACTTTACATGCTGTTTGTCCATAACAGATGGGAGAAGATGGCACTGTAACAAATACATTTGCCCACAAATGCCAGCTCCCAGTGGATGTGGATCCCCTGTCTGTGACCTCGACCATGGAGAACAGCGGGGT
>OMLF01057083.1:1270-18150 GCA_900302615.1 Holocentrus rufus | reverse complement strand
TGGAGAACAGTGGGGTCCTGACTGTCAAAGCTCGCAGGGTATTTTAGTGTAATCTCTCTTTATTCTCTCTGTGAATGGGACAATTCAATTAAAATAAAATTTTGAAATCTCTTTTTTTTCTTTATTTCTTTAATGTTATGTTTCTGCAAATGTGATCTCACCACCAACCAGCCAGTCTGGCATCTGAGCTGGAGATTAGCGGCCTCTAGCGGCCCGCGGGCGGTACAGCCAACTTATGCCGCTTTCACTTACCATCGGAAATATTAACATTAAAACGTACCCAACTACCAAATGCTAGCTATTAAAGCTGTAATTATTTGCAATATCCGAGGTGTTGGGATGTGATGTTTATGGGAATATCTTCATGTGAAACGGTGGAGGCAAACAGCATGCAAGCCTTGTCATACAATGGTTTTCTTCTCAACATCACCTGCATGCTTATTAATGCAGGTCTGTACCTTGAGTTCTAAAAGTAGCTAAAAGCAAGTGAATAGAGAAGTAGAAGTTATCGTTTTATGACATATAATAGAACCATTTCGGGTATAATCCAAAATCCTTATGGAGAATTAATGGGGTTTTCAAAAAATTCCCTATGAAGGCATAAGCACTGTGTTGAAGAGGCATCCATGAAAGTTTAGTGAGTTTAAAATACATCCAGCATCAATTTGGTCAATTTTGATCTTTTTCTTAGCTTTGATACATATTTTGCTAACAAAATGTAGGCTTCTTAACCTCTTCTTTACACACTTTTCTGTCATCAGAACACAAAAAAATCCTGTCTGTACATTCAACTAAGATTTTCATAGCAATCCATAAAGCCATTATACTTATACTTATTGTTGCTCATATACTAATGTACTACAAGCCCCCGGATTCTGATTGCTCCAGCCCTTAGATGAAAATTTTCAAAGGCTGATGTTAGCTGATAATTTTTATTACATGGAGCAAAGTAATATATGTTAGCTCTATGGAGTACGAACCTACTTGTGGCGTATCTTGCTAATTCCGTTAACTCTGAGCTTTTGCGGTGCACGGGAAGGCACCATGAGCACAAACACGGAAGTGACGCCTGGTTGTCAAGGGATGTTTTAGTTTACGGAAGTTTTGCTAGGTAGCTAAGAGGCGTTTCACCAAAGAGTTATTCAGTCACATTTTCCTACTTTAAAAATACGTTCTGTTGACCAGAATTGTTAGTAGTAAAAGTTTTAGGACCAGCAAGGCTCTACCTTGATATTATTGCAGCCTCTGAAGCACCTATTCCAGCCGGCGCCGTCCGGGATGAGATGGCACAAGTCCCGCAGCCTGGATCGGTCGTAGTAGCAGACTGGCATCGTTGTGCAGACAGCAAAGAGTTCTTCAGCAAAATCCTGCACAAGAAAAGACGAAAAAAGTTTGGTATGACAACCCGGGATACTTTTTGTGTGCTAAGTTCATACCAGCCTCCTCTCATCAAAAGCAAACAACTACATACGAATGTAAAGGTGAAAGTGTAAATCAGTCAATCAGGTCTGATGATTGCACCTTACATTATCGATTGACAGGAGGACTTCAGTATGATAGACAACAGTCACTGCTTCCTTTTTAAATGAGAGCGGCACAGTTTATTCTCCATGATCTGCGATGTCACGTCTTCAGTGAGAGTCAGTGTTAAACTATCTGAACTGTTTTAGAATACAAGAATAATACACATGGATGGGTGAGCCTGATTAAAAAGTGATGTGGATTTACACAGTACAGAGTGGTACTCAGCACATATCGAATCAAATCAAGGCGAGAAAAAAAAGCGAGAAAAAAATTAAAAAACAAAACAAAACATGCAGATGCACACACGTGTGCATGCTGCATGTTTTTTTTAATTTTTATTTTATTTTATTTTTCAGGTAAATGATCTAAAGAGAACTTTTATCCATCCATCCCAAATTTTATCCATCCCAGCAATATCATGTATGTGTATTGTGGTATTTGTATTTGTCTAGAATTTTTAAAATAAATATTGCAAGATACATTTCTGGTCAACCCTCAGGAATATTTCACCTCTACATTTAAAACAGTTCTTTACCAGTTGAAATGTAAGTGACCCTTTTATAATTTCTTTTGCAGGCCTACTGGAGTCTCCAGTGATGCCCCCTCATTTAGCCGTGGACACAGTTCATTATAAGATTTTCATCTCTGGCAAGAGTGGAGTCGGGAAAACTTCTCTTGCTGCACGTCTTGCAGGAATAAATATTCCAAACATGCACTATGAGACTACAGGCAGGTCCACACTCTACACTGACAAGTGACAAGGCATGCTCGGCTGATAAGAGCAGCTTTTGAAGATGTTCATGTTAGCAGGGACAACAGCGTCATGTTGGGTTTCCTCTTGGGCAGACTCATGTATCACATCACTTCCTGTGTTGCCAAGGAGTCCCTCCACCCTCTAAAAAGTTTAAAATAGTAAATGTAAAAGCAAACTGGACAATGGTTGAGTCATTACTGCTCAGTATCCTTTGCCATGAGAGAGTGGCAAAACATTTTTTTAATATAAAAAAATTAAAAACCTGTTAGTCTGTCTTAGCAAAGGTGAGTGCACACAGCTCTGGACTGAGGATTCTCTTTAAAAAAAAAAGTAGTAAAGCCCAGAATTGTGTGGAATTGAAGGAAAAACAAGGTACAGACACCAAGCATCTGACAGTAAATAATCTGAAGCTAAATTTGCTTCTTTGGAGGTTTAATTTAAGCCTTCGCTTAGTCCTGGAGAAACACAGATCTTTGTTCTGAAAATCTGATCAGTCAAATCTAGATTAAGCAAAATCAACTATTTCAGTCCACAACCCAGAAAGCAAATTATCATTAATCTAGTTCAAAACATAATTTTAGGGTTAATCCCTGTCTGGGAAACCAGCATAGCCAAACTCTGTTGCATAACCCTTTTTAATCTTTCATGCAACCAAAAAATTCTCCCAGAAGTTGATGGGATGACGGTGACATCAGTCCGATTGATTTTCTGCTCTTGCAGGTATTGAGACGACAGTCATATACTGGCCGGTGAAGCTGAGAGAAAATGGCCGGGTGCTTTTCTTCCGCCTGCAGCTGTGGGACTGTGGAGAGAACGCCTTGCGGAGATTTGACCATTTACTTCCAGTATGTACAAAACATAATGCATTCACACAAGCTGTAAAAGCACGTCTTGTAATGATTCATGGATCACTGAGAAACTTGACAGCGACTGGCATCTGTTGTGTGGAGGTAACGTGAAGTTCATAGCACTGATCACTGACAGAAAACTCTGACAGAAAGAAGTAAAACAACAGGAACATGAGTCCAGCCAAATTTTGTATTTTTCAGGATCAAAAATACCACATTTATTTTGACAAATCCCTATTGCCTGCTTCTTTCAGTCATGTAAGGAGCAGCTGGACGCCGTCCTCTTCCTGTTCTCCTTCACGGACAGAACGTCATTTGATGATTTATCGAATCAGATTGCTAAATGGTCTGGGCCGGATGACAGACTTGTGAAGCTGATAGTTGGCACCAAGTATCCTTTTTTGTAATTATATGTGCGTGTGCGTGTGTGTGTGTGTGTGTGTGTGTGTGTGTGTGAAAAACACATGAAAAACTAATTCATTTGAAAATGTCTTCTAGAGCTTAAACTCAAAATGCAGAACTTGATCACATAGAACCACCTCAATCTAGCAACAGATAAAAGATGTTCTGTTTTTTTGGTACTGACACTTCTATTTTTGGGCTTACATACAAATTCATTACTTTGTATGTGAAATGACACATGACACAATTAATGTGAGGACTGACATGAAACTTTTCAGCTATATAAAATTTGAAATATATAAAATAACAGCTATAGCATTTTTGTGCATGGTTCCTCTATTTAAGGGTGCCATAGGTTTTTGGAAACACTCAGAATAAGAGAGTAGTTTCTACATAGTTACATTGTGTGCTGTGGGTCTAGATCAATCATTTTAATAACCAATATTATGTATCTATATGAGGATTCAGCATTAATGCTGTTTGACTTTAAATGAGGCAGTTTGCAGTGTATGGTAAGGTGAATGACAACATGTAAACAAAGCAATGAAGCCATTTGTTCAGCTTTCAGCTATCAATATGCCTGGAAAAAAACTCAAGTCAAAGATTCTAGTTTGCATTTTAACCTCATTTTATCCCAGCGCATCAAAAGTAAGAGCATGGAGCCAAATGCATGCTGTTTTGTCCTCAACATTTCATTCAGATTTGACCTTTTCATGCACAGCGATGTGACTGAGAGAGAAGTGAGGAGCTTCCAGGAGGAGCGGGGCTTTCCCGTGCTCCGTGTGGGTGGAGAGGTCAGTGATGGGCTGGGCGATGTAGCTTCCCTCCTCAACTGCCTGGCGGAGCAGCTGTGGCACCAGGACTGTGTGGCAGCCAGCCACCACTCACAGCAAGACACAGGGACTCTAATTTAATAGACTTGGGCAGTTGAGGTGGATCAGACACCTGTAAAGACGCCCCGGCACCCCTCTGTTCAGAGGGAGTACATGTCCTAGAGGGCCTGGGATCTCCATGAGGAATTGGAATATGTTGCTGGGGAAAAGCACATCTGGGTTGCTCTGCTGCTACCACAGCGCTGACCCAGATAAGTAGCATCAAAGTGGGCGGATGGATTATTTTATCCAATGCCACAATCACAGCCTTCCCAAGATTACTGGTTGTGATTTCTCCAAAATGAATGTCCTTCGTTCCCTCATCTCTGAAGATCAGCAAAACAGACAGATTTGCCCAAATTATTCTCTTTAAATGGGATGATTTGTTGCATCATGCTAATCTGATGCCATGGTCAGTAATCTTTCATTTCTAAGTCGAGATTGCAGATGTAGACAAGGCACCTCTAGTCTTTCAAACCAGATTTTCACAGTGAAAAGGTCAAGATTGTAAAGGATAAAATGTTTATTTGCAATAATAAAAACATCCCTTTCCCCTCATTGTATCTGCTAATTGTGACAATTTAGTGTTTCGCGTATTTTCCAGATGTGTCTAATGTTGTGTTCTAGTGCTCTTATCAAGAAAAACAAGGGAAAAAACAAGTGAAATGATTACAAATCGTTCAGTGCAAAGAGTGAATAGTTAATTCCAGTAAAAATATTCATTCTACAAAATTAATACATTAAAGTTAAAAGCAAGCCAAGTTTGATACTTATGGATCACAGAATCCATGTATCCATTAATGATTAGATGACAACACCTTCATCCATGCATCTTTGTCTGACCTGTATGTAGGAAATGGACATGAATGACCAACTTTTCACTGGTGTGTGGCTACTAAATTGAAAATATTAGTTAATAAGTAAACATAGAAAATGATAGATGTTATGTTTTACCATGTGTGTGTGGCAAGTATCAGGGCAGTCGGCTGTCCCGAATGATTCTGAGAGAGACGAAGCAGGAAGGAGTGCGAGGGCAGACCCAGGACCTCGGTTTTCAGCTGCTCAATGTGCACGTGTGTGGGGAAGATGGCATGGTCCGTCACTCTGAAACGCTGCTCCCTGACAGATGCAGAGGGACAGAAAGATGGACGAGTGAGTGAGTTTAATGACAGAACAACAGCACAACAAATTCAGACCGGTTCGGTGTAATCCCAGGGTAATTTAAGCGTCTGGACATATGGAAGTGATGAGGATGTGAAATACTTCTTTGAGGAGATGATCAAAAGGTCATTGAAGAGGTGGAGGTAGACGTTGACAAATGTAGCTCTGGAGTTATGACCGCCCTCCACAGTCAGCTGTCTCAAGGGACCCTTGTGCACCAGAAAGCGGCCACTTACAACCAGAGGCAGCGACTGGATGGAGGAAGAGAGAGCCGGTCTTTTAGAATCTACTGCCATCTGCAGGTTACATGAAGGAACTGAGACACTTTGTCTATTATGTTGTGATAATCTGCTGTGTACCATTTTAAGCTCAATCAGTGAAGCCTAATGTGATCAATCTGGGCATTTTAAACGTTGGAGAAAAGAAGTTGTTCAAGACCTTGATTTTGCCAAAATCCAGCAGCATTTCCAGACACACCAGTTCCTCTATTTGCTTCATTTTCCGGACCCCTTTATCGCACTCTGTCAGTATCTGGTCAGAGCAAACACCAGTAAAAATGTTTGATTTTTGAGAGATAGCTTTTTAACTAGGCCAGTAGAAGCAATTCATATTCATACGTTCAACCTATTTAGGTGCTCAACTGACAGAACCCATCCTTGTCTTGCCAGGCCTCTTAATTATTTGCTCACAAGTCACTGGGCCGAGTAATTACTTCCAACGTATTTAAGATCACTTCTGATTTGATAGATTATGTACTAATCAGAGTACTTTAAAATCAGCCCATGTGTTAAGGGACCTTTACCTCATGAATGGCTTCTATGGACTTTTCAAGATTTGAAATCGAAGTAGAGTCAGGCTCAGTCAGTCTCAGGATGTTCTGAAATGAAGGAAAATCCAGTATGGGACTCGGCTGACTTTTGAAACCTTGCATCACATGCCCAGTTACATTATGTAAATTAAAAAAGGGACATATATTCCCATCCGATATCTACCTCCAATATGAGTTTAAGACGAGTGAGTCTCTGAAATGGAAGGACGAGGAATGACTTGAGGCTTTGTCGCTGACATACTGGGTCACTCTCAAGTTTCTTGAGTGTGAACAAAAATCCCTTGTTCTGCTGCCTGGAAAGAGGAGACAGGAATGAGTATGGCTTATTAATGTTGTAGCGGTACAGAGTACTTAACAGAGACTTACAGCAGCTGGTTGATAAGGGCCTCCTGGTACATCATGTTGGTCACATACGGCACATAGAGTGTCTGGAGAGTTGGGCAATGCTGGAGCACAATGTCTCCAACCTGAGATATCACCACGCTCTCTCCCAGTCGGACTTCGAGGTCCATGAGAAACCTTAAGGTAACACAATGCCCAGTCAGCATCAACACCCAACACAGTTCAAAACTATCAACAGGTAAGAGGAGCTCTTACTTCTCACTGGCTGCCATCACATGACGAAGATTGGAAAACAAAATGTGATGCTCCATTTGAGACAGGGTCTGTTTCAGTGTCTTTGAAGCATGGAAGTGATTGACAGCAATCCCAAGACTCCTCAAGTATGAAGCCTCTGAGCCAATTAGCTCAAACATGGCCTGCAGAAACAACAATGTATGATTTATTTTATTGTCCTAGGTGTGTTTCTGACACTTTCAATATCCTTAAAACTCTAACATGACTATCACTTGATTTTAATTTCACTTTTACTACATGACTGAGCTCTTGAGCTTCATGCTCAAGTTACTGGTTTTCATTTTAAGCCCAGAGCCTGAGATTACAGTATTTAGCTTGTCCACACCTCCTGAAGGCGAATCTCTCTGGTGGTCAACCTGTTGAGCAGACCACAAGCCTTCACCTCATCCAGGTCTTGCCAAAGGGTGCAAGGAGCCGATCCCAGAAAGTAAGGCTGAGGTGAGGTTGGGGTCGCCAAAGGGGAAGATGGCTGAGGGCAGGTGACCTCAAATTTGGTGTCAGAGGTACGAGGTGACTGCAGGCCTGCGAGGCACTGGGAGGTTAGCAGTTCAGACAAATAGCCTTTGGTCACCCTGTTCAGGTTGGCTTTCACCGTTCGACAGTAGTCCTGATAGAGTGGGACTGCAGAGTTGGAAATGGAGAACAGACACTTTGCACTGCTCTGTTTTCCTCTTCATCTCAAAAACTGAACAGTGTAGTCATTACAAGAATAAGATAGGTGCTAGATTAAGCAAACTCACAAATATGAATGTACTTCGACTGAAATGACACACCAAGCGTGTGAGCCTGAACTGGATCCTCTGTCCTGGAGTGCAGAACAGGTAGTGCAAGTTAAGTTCAAAATACTTCTGTTTCCACGGTGTAAAGGTAATAAATCTCTCATACCCGTCTTCATTTTCATCCTCGTCAACTAATCTTGAAGACATTCTGTTGTCCTTCTCGTCCCGTCCAGGAACTGAGAACAGCTTTGGGACAGGGAACTGCATTCTTCCCAAATCCCACGTGCCCATTAAGGCCACAGACCTGAGAGCTGAAGATATATCTATAGGAGAGCTAAGACAGGACAAAGGGATCCCACTGTCATTGTTACACACAAAATGTAATAAGTTTTGCACATACACCATGTGTGCCTCACCTGCAAACTTCATGTTCATTCAGAGTTTCATCACTTTCATCATCAAGGTTTTCGGTACTCAGTGCACTGTTGGTTCCCTGAGGAGCAGCACCTGAAGGAACTTGTTCTGAACTCGTGATGGCTGATATTTGAGATTTCAGACTTTTCACAGGAAGGCCATTTTCAAAGCAGGAATACGATTTGGTGATAATGTTACTGCTCAGACAGCAGTTGTCCTTGTCTCCTCTGCAATCAAACTGAGCCATCATGGTTTCAATTGGCAGTACACCGTCACACAACACTGTCAATTCATTTTGGTAATATGTCAGATTGCAGATATGGATGTTTTTCTCCTGTGTAAACTGCCTCACTACCAACCACATTAAAGAGTCTAAGCTCTATGCAGTCTGGCTTAGCATGCAACACCCCTAAGTTCCAATCACAAAAACCAGCTGCAGGTGTGCTTGCTGGGAAAGTACTACTCATTTCTGCCCGTCAACCACAGCACTGATTCACGTAACTCAAGGTGTCATTGCTGAATCCTGTGCTTATCTTACACAGCATGCATCAGCTTTTTTTTTTGCTGCAGCTCCTTCACTTTTGCAAGATAAACAATAAATCTGGGTGTATGTTAGACTCTGTCAAGTGTAACATTTTTGACTTTTCCATGACAAAATTATTATATTTCTATTCCCAAGATGAACATGTGTTGTTCCCCCCCTTGACCAAAATCTTAAACATATTCAGAGCTTTATTAGTCTTATTCTGTGGGATAAATGAACATGAACAGAATAGAAAATAAATATTATGCTTGGTGAGAAACTAGTGACTGATTTTTTTTTTAAACTGAGGCTGACACAATTCTATTTTCCATGAGTTCTCTAAAGAATTTATTAAATTCCCTTACTTTTCCTATCTCAAATAGACTTGAAAATGCATACTTAATTAAAATATAGCCTTAATCACAACTGCTCACATTCACTTACAGGAAATAAAAATGAAATAACTGTACGCAGTAACTACAAAGACTAGGTTCACTTTATTTGCAATTTAAAATTCCGTACAAGAGAAAAGTAAATAATTCAATCTGCCTGAACATTGTTGGTATATGAACCAGATAATGCAATTAAAAAATTGAATATATGATTTAATGACAAAACATTTGACAGCTGGAAAGGGGTATATTCTAACATATTAAAAATGGATATGGGTTCTTAAGATATCATCATTTATGATGAAGATTTGACACATAAAAGAACTTCATCTGAACAGAAGCTACTAACAGCTTTGTAATCTACACATTGCAAAGCTTTCCAAAGATGTGGACGATGGTACATACAGTAGAAGTGACCCATCTGTAATACGCATACTGGATTGGAAAATTGCCATCTATAATCACATTTCTTAACACACATTTTTGGCTCATGAGATGTTTTGTGTGAAGACAGTACTGAGTATAGGGGTTGTTCAAGCTCAGCTTGTCACTCCACTATTTTTCACGTATTAAGAGAAAAGGCTATTTCTTGATCCCACTGAAAAATTAAACTGACAATCAACCTTTCTAAACTGTATCAGTTTCCACAAAGTAACTTTTTTTTTTTTTTTAATCTGGCTGTTTTAATTCACAGATTGAGGGGTTTAAAATCAAACATGGAATCAACACATAAGTTAATTAGCTTTATTTATCATAAAGTACTTATCCTCAAATGTCCATATTTGTGCTGAATGATCTAAAGTTTACCAGACAGAGTTAGTCTGACGTGGGTTGTATCCATGGAGCCATCATGGCTAGAACTCCCTCTTCCAACATTATTTTACTTAATCTCCATAATTTCAACCCTACACAATAATAAATACCTTTACTCAGGTCTGAGAAATAACAAAAAGGAAATTATAAGTGTTTAACATATCGAGAATCATACATGGGGCACTGAATAATATGATGGGGGTTGGGGGACAAAACAAGAACAAAATTAAATCTACCAGACCAAATCTCATAAACCCATGAAATGGGTGGGCACCCAAAACATCTGCATGCAAACACACCTCACATATCTGCTATATCCATGAAACTAATACCAGTTGTTGGTTGTTCTTGGGTAGTCTCTATGATAAACCAAGAGACAGCGTTTCCCTGTATGGTGCTTGCTCCCTGCTGAGAACGGATTGAGACATCTGTATCAAGAACAAGATTGCGGTATAAATAAGACAGATGCTGAGTTGGGAGGCTGGGGACTCACATGATTGGTTATGAGAGTCTATGTGGGCACAGTGATATTGCGGGCTAGTAGTGCCAGCAGAGCTAGCTCCACAATTCCGTGGGCTTCTTCCAGTGCCTCTGCAGCCTCCCTGGCAGAAAACCCTGCCGCTTGGATTCTCTGGATGTGCTCAGCTGGAAATTGTTCTGTAAAGGGATTTGGAGAAGAGAGCTGGGGGACTGGAGATGTAGGCTGGGGAGCCTGGGCAGGAGGAGGGCCAGAGGGGGATGAGGTGTTAGACACCTCTGTGGGTGAGCCCACGACCATTGGCAAAGGGCTCTCAAGAATGTGCTCAGTCTGAAGGCCAAGAATGTCTGGGGTGTTGGCGCCAGAGGCTCTTCCATCTGCAACCCCTCTCCCTTGCTGCCCCTCAGGAGGCTCCCTGAACTCTAGATTTGCTGCAAGATCAGAGGGATCCCCTGGCTCAGGCCCACAAATGGTGACATTACTGGCTTCATCTTGCCCACATTGGTCTGCCCTCCTCTCCCAGGAGCCATCTGGAGACTGCAATGGTCCTTGTTCCTCCACAGTCTCTGCCATATCTCCGCCCAGATGCTCATCCTGGCCAGGGAGGTCAGGCACAAGACACTTAGATGGTCCCTCATCAGATTCAGCAGCATGGTTGGCTTTGGCATCACATGGTTCTGCACCGGCTGTAATGGCAGTAGTAGGGGTAGGCTGGGTGTTCTCGGGTGTCATGGTGCTGGGCTCAGGGCCGGGGTTGTCATCCAGGCCATCTGCATCCTGTCTGCACGGCTGTGAGGGGGAGCAAGAGGTGCTGCGGTCAAGGGACTGAGTGTGGCTGTTGGATACCAGCAGTTCGTGAAGCTCCAGGAGGGCGGCTGCCAGCGACGGGATGCTGTCCGAGCTGGGGCAGCGCTCTCCCTCGGGCTGGTCCCTCTCAGAAGGCTCTGTGTCCTCAGAGGCAGCGGGGAGCTCCATTTCAGCAGAGTCAGGATCAGGGAGCAAACAGACACTCCCTGGTGCAGCAGAGTCAGCAGGACAAGAACCCAGGCTCAGGGACAGGGGGTTGGGTAGGAGTTGATGTGGATGTTCGGACCTTCCTTCAACTTCCTGGCTCTGCTGGCCAGGAATACTCTGACAGGTCTCTGTTGCACCAGCTGTGCCAGACTGATCTATCTCTTGCTCCATCGGTTGAACAGGGGAAAGTTCCTCTGGCTGGGGCAGCGTGGAGCTGTTCGCCACCCCATCTGATTCAGCATCCAACTCTGTGGCTCTTGGCAGTACCTCACCCTCTGGATCTCCTAAGGATTGAGTGCTGCTTGAAGCCTTGACTGCATGAGGGCTGCATTCAGGAAGGTCTTCTGTTGAGGGACTCGGTACAGAGGGCAAGGTGGAGTTGCTAGGTACAGGGACAGGGTGAGGGTGGACCTGATGGGGTGCAGAAGAGGCATCCTCTGCTTGGGATGAAGACCCAGGAAGCTCCTGGAAGCCAGGTTGGCCTGGCTCTGGTGTTGAGGCCTTCTGCATGGTGGCAGGGGCAGACTGAGAGCGATCCAGGGTCGGATTCTGGGGAAGGCCAGAGGAAGGGCTTTGGGAAGGGGAGGTGGATGAAGACATTTGGTCTAAGGGTATGGACAATGGGAATGGTGGGGATTTTGGTGAGGTAGTTTGTCCATCTGCAGTGTCTATTGTAAGAGAAAATGCATTTGAGAGCAAGAGTTAAACAACAGCTGGAGTTTATCTGAAACCTGCCGGGTACCATTACTTTGAAAATATGCATTTCAGTGTCCTTACCAGCTTCTGAAACACAAATATGGCATTGAAATACTAAAGCAATGATAAATTAATTGCATTCTCTAGTCTTCAAACTCTTGATTGCATATACAGTTTGCAACTTAAGCGGATTTTTATTTTATTTTTTACCAATTCTTAATATTTTCTCAATAAAATTAATAAATAAAAATAAAGCAAAGAACTGCACCAATTAACAAATCAGCAACAAAATATAAAAGCAAAATAAAAAAGTAAATGGCAATGGACTTAGCACCCTCTCTGTAGAGCTGCAGTACCTGGTTGGTAGGGCCCTCTCCAGCTGTCTCCAAATGCATCAGTGCTGTCCTGCTCAGGGTTAGGCACACACCACACACATCATGCAAAGGGACGGAGAAAGTTAGCAGTCACACACAGAGCATGCACCAAACTATCAGCCTTTTCACACACAGAGGTGAAAAGTGTCAGCCAAGAGAATTGCTATGGCCCGTGACCCGACAGAGAGGTCACAGCGTAATCACATAACGTGTCATCCAACCTCAGGAAGCTAAATTTGGCTCACTCCAGCAAAACATCTGATCAAATTTCTTAACAGTAAGAGAGAGAGAAAAAAAAAAAGACGAACCGTATTGACAGCAATAACAACATTAATGCAACCCTATCCAAAAGCTTAATCTCAGCCAAAATCTTATTTATTATCTATAACATCTACTTTTATTTAGCTGGTAGCCAGGCATCGATTTCCTGACCTCATGCTGTTCTAAGCATATGTGATTTGCTGAGGTGATGACATGAAGTGATCATGTGACTGAAAATTCAGATGACTGCATAAATGGGAATCAAAAGTAAGAAGCTTAAGGTGGCACATGCATGTAGTTTTTTGCTGAGCTAAAAAAAAAATCAATACAAAACAAAACAACAACAACAAAAAAAATCACGCTAATATGCAGAACTATGATAACATTCCTTACCGCTTTCTTGTATGGATCTCTGAAGTGCTTCTGCCAATTCTCTGTCAGCTATCTCATCTGGACGGGCATCTTCACGCCCCTCTGCCCCGTATGCCAGCCGGGCACACTCCGGCAGCTCTGCCTCAGGTAGGAAGCGAGTTTCGGTGCCTGTAGTGCCAATTAGCAGCACACTCCTCTTGAGGTCGATGGAACACTGAGAGAAATGTGACAATGCGGAGTTATTCACAAAACTCAGTGACACATTAGTGGGTAACACTACCGCTGTAGGCACCGATTACCACCTCAGTTTTACCACTTCCACTATTTTGGCACCACCACTTGCTTTTGATCATTTCCATAGCACACACCACTGCACAAAAATACAATTTGCACAAGCAGGGTAGCATAGTCCCAAATTATGATTAGCTATGTTTTTTAAGTTTTTGCAATAAACAAAATACCTGTTTTAACAATGTGTTTAATTGGCATGCTTGGAGAGAGGGTTACTTTATTTTTCCAACAGCTGCACTGCATCTCTTATTATACTGCAATGATGGTATATCATGATGCAATACAGCATATCTCTTGGTAGCAAATTTTATAATGAAAAGGCTTTTTAAAATTGTTTTTCTTTAAATTAAGGGTCTAGTTCTTGGACCTGGCAGCATTAACAACTGCTTTAACATGCCACTCATACTTCATTTTGATTGTTTTTTTAAATTATTTTTTGTTCCAACCTTCTCTCAGAGAAAGAGAGTGAGTGACAATCACTTAACACGCAATATTCATCTATATGTACTGTCAACTGTGGAAGATATGGACACAAAGTAAGGGGGAAGAAGTATGAGGTTCGTACGCATGTGTACCATTTGAAGGTTATTAGGTTATTATTATTATGAACTTTTTGCGCAGTTTCATACATGAGGCCCCAGATCTTTTTGAGAACTTAAGGGAATGGGTTTAAAGAGGCTCACACCTGGTGTCTCTTCAGCATATCAAGTCCAAGCAGCATGTCCATTGGCTGGTCCTCCAAGATGGAGAAAGAACAAGGTAGGAAGTCCCCCTCTATCTGGACTTGAGCTAGATAAATGGAACAGGAAACAAGAATTTTAGCTACACTAAAACATCATGCAGAGACATGTTTGGATTTGTGCCCAGGTACAGTGTTGCTCAAAGAAAATACTTGAAAAACATGACGCCCACCCAAATGAACTCTGCCGATGATCTTCTGGGTGCCTACGCCCTTGGCGATCCCTGCCCAGCGGCGATCCACCAGACGCATGATGTTACAGCGCTCAGCACACGCTTGGCTCATTATAGTCATCTGGGCTCCTGAGAAGAACATCACATTCCATGCAATGTTTAATCCTGACAAAAGTCAAATAAGGTCTATGCAGTAAAGAGGACAAATATAATCATATGTTCAAAGCTAACAGCCCCACTAATGGTCTGTAGAAGACACCAGAGTGCTTATATGGGCTGTCTGAGCAAATGAGTGACTTAGTGACACTGTCATGTTTAGAGGCCTGTGTCGTTTGTAACGCAGTGTTTCCCATACATTCATTTATTCAAGTGCACACACCGCATCCTGAAAGTCCCTCAATGCAAATGTATGTAAAGGCCATGCATTTGCCCACCCATAGTTTCACGTCAGCATGCCCCGCATATAACTGATGACTTGTGACACTGACACGCACGCACACCCACACACTCTGTGGGAAACACAGAATGACAGTAATGAGGTTAAATACAAAGTTTATAGTGGTGCGAAGATGTTCACACCAGAGTAGATTCTACTCAAAACAGCTAAATTATTTAGATATCGTGCTTGCCTTACATTATAGTGAACATATTATATGACAGGGAGAAGCTGGGTCAGTTTTACAACAGTACAACTTAATTCTGCAAAGCTTTAGTCAAGCAATCCTGTTATTAAAAGCGTCCTTGGCTTTTTCTGCTTGGGCTTGTTGTCTTACAAAAGTCTACGCTGCTACAGCTCTTCAGAAATGTACACTGGATGTAAATATGTTCAATAAACTAAATTCAAGCACAGTAGATGAAAACAACTGTCTTGCTCCAAATCACACAGGTTAAAATAGTAAATGTTTTATCTCCTACATTACTATTGTATCTCTACTGTGCTTTTACAGAAAGAAAAGCCAGGGTTTATGATTAACTGTGGTACTGTTGACTAAACAGTGTTTACTCTAGCATTTTTTCACACATCAAGAACATGATCTGGGGGGTGCATTTCATGCAGCATCAATGCTACTGTGTGACTAGATACACAAGGCCTTTACTATAGGCATCATTGTGTCTGTGTCCTTCTCTCACTCTGTTTGCGACCACATTCTGGTGTGTCTCAGCGGAAACAGGCTACATTTAGTTTTATTAAACTTAAAAATTGATCTTATCTTGTCACCCCAATAGGGAAGCACTGCCTAAACTAAGCAGCTTCCTTACTGAAAGTGAGACCCAAATGTCTCTCAACTGAACGTGAAACCAAACTTCAAGCCCTGGACTACAGGATGTTACAGTTACAGTTACAGTTATCATTTAGCAGACGCTTTTATCCAAAGCGACGTACATCTGAGATTTCAGAACAATTCAAGCAAGGTACTAGATGGAGATGTAAATGGTGAAGAGAGTGGCCAGCTGACACTGCTGTCTGTCAAGCCCCGCTCTAGCAGGGCTAAAATAAACAAAAGGATTCACTTATTGAAGGCTATTTGAAGATCAAAACGATCAAAATTGACTTTATGTATTCTAAACCCAAGAGTTCAAAGTATTTACCCTTACATGACTGTACCCCAATATTTCAGTTATTTTATCAGTAAATGATCATCAGAGTATAATATAAGCAAGCACAAATTTGTCTGTGACAGCTGATATTGTCTGTCAACTTTTGAATGCCAAACACTGACACCACGTAGCACAAAAATATATAAGCAACACCATTTTGACTGTTCATGGCTCAGAATTGTGTGCTTTTGTACAGCAGAAGAGGATTTTATGCTTATTACCTGAGTCAACAAAAGCTTTCACAGGGTGCCCATTGACTTTGCAGTTGATGTAGAGCATAACCACCTGTCCAAAGCTTTCTGGAGCCTCCTCCATTGCAATGGTCATATTTTCTTCCACATTGTGCTGCCTGGAATGTTTGAAAATCCAATGGTAAGAATTTTCATATTTCATAACCTTTTCTACTTTACAGAATAAGATATGCTGCTTAACTGTGGTGACACAGCGGCTCTTCCATCTCCGCATTTTTATGTAGTTCCAAATGGTACTGTCAAAGTCACCATAACTGTGTTAAAATCACCGGTAAACAAATTGATTAAGCAACAGACATTTAATCATCTCTGTGACTGCTAAGAAATATATGACGAGCTAGTGAATCTGAGGCTGTATCATGTTGGCCGTGTTGGGTGGATTAGATGTTGTAATATATATCCATATATACTGTATATTAAGGATGGAACGGTTTATGAAAGAAGGTGTCAGGTGTCAGTCAGGTGAACCGAACGGTCCACCTGACTGACACCCCGGTTCGGAGCGCGTGTGTTGTTCAGTTCATGTTTTTCCTTGTTCTTTTTTTTTTTTTAATCCTCAGTTTGAAGCGTGTGTTTAGTTTCGATCACGCGTAAGCGAAAGCGTGTATCAGGACAGTTGTGGAGGAGTGCGTGTTGCAGATATGGCGAGCGGAGAGGACAAACAGAGTTAGAGGAAGTGTCTGTGGTGTCGTATCGGTCTGCTGTGTGGGAGCACTTTGGATTTCCTGTGACCTCTGATGACGGC
>OMLF01057080.1:2358-20356 GCA_900302615.1 Holocentrus rufus | reverse complement strand
CCATGAACAGCAGCTTGTGGTGTGTGTGTGCATATATATATATACATATATACATATATATATATATATATATATATATATATATATATATATACATATATAGTGTTTATTAACAGTAAATGCTAAGTCACTGAAACAATACATTTCCTACTGATTGCAGAGACTCTTGTGAAAACCATCAAGAAAGAACTAGATGTCTCTCCAGTCTGTTCCAATATCACACTGGATATCATCATGCCTATAACATGTAAAGTCAAGAGCTGAGTGTCGCCTGCTGTATCGTGATGGGCAGGACTTGGAGCACAACTGTGACTCCAGGATGTCCTTTATAGAAGAAAATCAAACTCTGTTTCTACACCTGACTGATTTAACACCAGTAGAAAGTGGGTACTACAGCTGTGAGTGTTCATGTGATGGAGGAACAGATTTTCTCCACCTCGGTGTTACTGTGGAAGGTAAATATGATTTACAGTCATGTTTTTGTTGAGTAGTATGGCGTTCATATTTTGTATGTTGCCTGCAGTACAACTCATATTTGCAAAGGCAAACTTGGAGTCATGTTTTTAAGTGTATTTGGATATTGAGTTAAATTTATTCCAGACTTTACATATAGTTTAGTATTTTATGATGAAAGATGTAAACATACGTATTTTATTAATGTCAAAATGAATTTTCTGGGTGCAAATATAAATTGATTAAAATATTATGTGTAGGCTAATACTATATTGCATAAAAATGACAGAGGACCTTAATTTTTATTTCCAGATAGAGCAAGTACTGCCATTTTCCCTGACAGTTTTTTCTCTTTACATTTTAGAGGAGGACGATGAAGATCATGATGAAGAGGTCAGCACTTTTACTTTTTTAATGCACATGGCTATAACTGTGATACATGTCACTGGATTCATCATTTTGATTGCAGTTATTCTTGGATTTAATATGAGAAAAAGTCAGCATGGTTGAGAAATTCTTACAAAGTAAGCTAAACACATCAGTGTTATATTATTCTCTGTACTTATGAAGAATTTGTTTGCTAAACATCATGGACTTCACCCATTTTGGGCCATAAACATTTCCTCTTGTTCATCTGTAAATGGACGTAAAATATAGAGGATTCTGTCTGTACAAAGTGTTAACACTGGATGCTGAACAATACAGATACAAAGAACAATACGGAGAAAATGGGCATTGCAATACTTAATCCATCTATTTTGATGTTATGATTATTTATTTACTACAGATTTTGCTCAAGACAGCAATTTTCATACATTTTTTGTTTTATTTACAGGGCATTTGGTCCACAAGATGGCACTGTTGCTTCATAAAATAAAGTCCCAGTGAAGTATTTCACTTGTCTGCAGCAATCTTTACTTTTTATCTGTGCATTTAATTTTAAACACAGCTTAATTACCATTTTTTAAATTTGTTGTACATTTTTGAATCTATATTTAATGTTTTTTCAACAAGAAGAGCAATTTCCTGTCTGCCAAATGAATGAATAAAGAGGTAAATTAAGGCAAAGTTGGCTGTTTGCTCCGTTATTGTTTGAGTTTGGAGAATCTGATTGCAAGGCCCTTTGCTCTGGAGCCTCCATTCTGCAGCATTTTGCACATTCAACAGTCATACAGGGAGAAATATATTGCACAACAGGCAGAAACCAATTTCTCCACATTGATCTCCATAGACCAGAATGCAATGGAGCTACAGTTGGAATCTGTCTTTTTTTTTTTTTTGTAATTTATTGAGTCAGACATCACACAAATGTCTCTCTTCACTTTCACTCCTTCACAACTTGAAAAGCTTACTGTGCCATGACTCTCTCCATCCACACCAACACATTATATGGCACAGGTGGTTGTGGGTCAAAATCAGCGATTATACATCAGCTGCCTGACATGCTTCATAAGTGTGGTCCAGTCCTAGACAAGTTTTGCCATAAAGATACAACTCTGAGTCAAGCCTGCATGTACAGGAAGTTGTGGTGGCAGCGGTGGGCGATGAGAAGGGGCACCTGAACGCGTCATCACAGTCAGGAAGTCGGGGGTTCAACTATTACACATGGAGGAAACACTACAAGAGGCAGAAAGACTTAATTCCTCCACCCACAGTATTCTTAATAGACTAAAATGCAATGGAGGTTCATCATAAATTGATACCTGTCAGTGTCTCTGATGATTAAACCTTCAAGATTACTGAGTCTCAGAATTGAAACTTGAATCTTTCACCAGTTTTAACTCTTAGTGATAAGAGTGATGACATGTTAAATGCCCTGATAAGTGAGGCTCAGTGCTCGGTCAGTTTCCGATTAAAGATTCAGTTCTTCATTAACCTACCATGTTTATGACAAAATGTGTGCAGGAAGTTGTGGTGATGGGCTGTGAGAAAAAGGGCCAGTTCAACACACTATTATCACAGTCAGGAAGTAGGACCACTTGTCACTTCACCCTCTTTGTTATAGATCAAGAGTAAATACTTTCAATTATTCATCAGTATGGGTGGAAATGCTGTGAAAGTGATGCTGATCCTGCTTGTTCAAGTCGGCCTTGCCAGTGAAGGTAAGACATGTCTGTCTTTCAATTAAATGCCACATCATGCTAAAAGTCACAGGCCTGCAAACATGTAGCGTGATGTAACACTTGTTCCACTGCCAGCATTTTATTTTTCAATAGGTAAGAAATAAAGGAATATTTTGTTTAAAGAGCTATTTCTAGTAGAGAAGCCTACTTTTCTGCAAGTTTAACCACCTTCCATAATATTTATTAGATATTTATTCTTTTTTATCCATTTTCGATAGTCGTATATATTTGCGTACTTCTTCATACAACACTACCTTTGCATGCAGTGGAGTCACTGTGGGGTGTGGACTACCTACACGGATACAGAAACACAGTTTATGAATTTACTGCCCTATTCATTTTAGTACATGCATAAACCTATAAAGTGATGAGTCATGTTTCTTTGCATAATATATACAGCATATGCAGTAAACACACTGACTGCAATGCTACATGTTCATTCTAGTATATTATGAAAACACGATACATCATGTTAATTATAAAATGTATAAATACAGTAAACACAAACTCTGAAAGGCATTTTCCTGTTGATTTCAGTGACTCTTGTGAAAACCATCAGGAAAGAACCAGATGCCTCTCCGGTCTGTACCAATATAACATTGGATATCATCACACTTATAATATGTAAGGTCACCACAGAAAGGTACGGGAAAGACGAATGTAGCCTGATGTATCGGTATGAGCAGGACTTTGAGCAAAGTTGTGACTCCAAGATCAAACTTCTAAAAGAAAATCAGACTGTGTTTCTGCACCTGACCGATTTAACACCAGTGGACAGTGGGAACTACACCTGTGAGTGTTCATATGATGGAGGAACAGATTTTCTCCACCTCAGTGTTACTGTGGAAGGTAAATATGAGATCTACATCCTTGTTTTTGATAACTGATACTCATAATAACTTTAGTGATATTTTCCATTATATGGTCTATTATTGTGAAGAGGAATTTTCAGCTGAAGTGTGAAAAATGTGTTTATTCTGTTTCTAGCATAAAATTGACCTCAGTTTGCAAGGACAAAAAAAAAAAAATTAAATCAACATTTGAGGTTTAAATAATAAATATTTGATTTAGTACAGCATAGCACGATACTGTTTCCTGACATTTTTTTACCTTTATGATACAGTGGACGAAGATGACGATGACGAAGTCAGCACTTCTTCTCCTATAAAAATGGCCATTGTTATAGCTGTGATCAGTGTCACTGCATTCATCATTGTAACTGCAGTTATCCTGGGATTTATCCTGAGCAAAAGACATCAGAGGTGAGAAAGTCTTACAAAGTGACCTAAAAAACTGTAAAACCTAAGAGAATAAATAAATAAATGAATAAATATATATTTTTATATGGAATAAAGCATTGTAGTTAGGAATGCTCAGAGGCTGAATAGCATCAATGAAGCTACATCATCTTTGCGGCTTTTGTTGCCAAGCACAATAGTTATAATATTCTCTGTACAAATGAAGAGTGCACTCTCTATAATACTTGGTGAACAAACATTGAATGACTTTAAAATATAGAGGGGCCTGTAAAGTATGTAATCATATTCTGTCATTTTATAACATTAGGTGTCACTGTTGTGTATCTCTGATGAGTTTCTATTCTGACAAAACTTCATCTACACTGTGTTGCTTCTGTGTGATGAACTTGACTTGAGAGTTTATGTCTATGGAGGAACAAGGTCCTTCATTTTCAGTGTTGTTTATGAGAATAGCTCAAGCAACATCACTGCATGGCTAAATACTGCCTGAATGGAGATTTTACATGAGAAATTTCTGTGAGGATATTGGTTTGTGTAATGAATGAATAATGAATGAAGTTGACCTGATTCCTGATCCTAAATATAATAAGAAATTAGCTTATGCAAATTTGAGGTTTTTTACATCCTTTCTTAAACCATTGTTTCCTCTATAATTGATTGTGACGCTCCATCAATTTAAAAAAAAAAAAGAAAGAAAGAAAATTAATAAACATTGCTAGATGATTAGATTTCTTTGGATACTCTCATATTAGCTCTGACATTCCTTCTTTTTACAGAGAAAACACAAGGTCCAGAGCATCTGATTTACACAAATGTGAAAGTCCCTGTTCTTTGGTGAGCACAGCTTTTTTTTTTTTTTTTTTTTTTTAAACACCCTTTCTTTTAGGAAATACCTAATCTATGCAGTCATTTCCACATAACATTTTAAGCATGTAGCTGGTTTACAATGCTTCATTTCTGATCAGTGACCAGATTCCTGACTGATCGTGTATAAATTGTGGAAATAAAAGTAAAAGAGGAACGACAAAAAAATTGATTCTTTTGAGTATCATGAGCGTGTCAGAGAGTGACTCAGCTGTGACTCAGACTAAAATGTCTCCACTGTTTCTCAGTCACATTTAAATCAGATTTTAAAAACATTAACTAAGAGTTTGATCCTTTTTACAGGACCAAGATGACCAAAGCCCCTATGCTAAACTTGAGCACCAAGACACTGATCTCTACCAAACTGTGGCAAATCCATCCAGGAAAACCAAGAAATAGATGGAAAACAGAGAGATTTACATCCACACAGCAGGACAAGTTGCAAAATGTCAAGAAAATATTTAAATCTCAAGTCAAGAAAATATATGTTCTTTAAAGTTAAGTCTTCAGTGCTTTAAGGTAGATTCGAGATGGATTTACTGGATTTACATTCAACATAAAACTAAAAATACCTTGCTTGCAAAACTGTCTTGTTTCTCCTTGATCCTCTTTTACTTCTCTTTAAGAAAACACAGCAGCCCTTGTGATTGTGGCTGTACAAGATGAGGAAATCTACTCTGCTTAATGTTTTACCTGCACCACACAGCAGCAAAACCACAAGCTATTACCACGATCCCTCGAGCATCATTCTCCTCTTGAGGTTGAATTATAGCTACAGGTGTCAGCTGTCAGGTAGGGCAGGTACTTTCCAGATGTAATTAATAAGTGGCAACATTAGATTCAGCAGTTCCACCTTTTTTGACGATGAAGGATTTCTGAGATATTCAAACAAACATGCTGGGCCACAATTACAAAATGTGTAATTTGTGCATAAATCCATTATAATAGCTAGAAGGGGCACTCATGTTTGACAGTGAAATGCTATAAGACCAAGAATGTGTGCAAATTTGTTCTATCAGTTCAACCCTTCATGGTCACTAAAGGTCTATCTATATGCATATTTCTTACCAAATCACTGATATGGCCATTATAAATATTTCCTGCATATTCCTGCGCAATGGAGTGAGGGAGCAGAAGTAGCAAGAACAAATGTGTTTCAAAATTTTTGAATCACTGCAACCACGAGAAGCTCTTCCTCATACAGTAATAACTGCAAAAACAATTTTTGGCTCACATGCCCAGTAGAGATTAGCTGTGGTCAGACAAACCTGACCAAACACGTAATCAACTGGTATTTTGTTTGTTTAAACTGCTTTGTCTCACTTTTTAGCAGATTTGTAAACTAAAGCCATTATCAGAGGGAAACAAAATGGCATTCTTAACCCAACAACATGATTAATTTGAAAACAATCTAGAAGTTTTTCATATGAATGTCCATTTTGCCACTTTTTATCACCAACTGATGTCATGCAATAGTGATTCAATCTACGATAAGTTTATGAAAGCTTTTTTTCATTATTGCTCTTAAACACCTGTGTGTGGCCTGTTTTTCTTTGGTAAAATCGTCCGCTGCACAGGAAGACTTGTTTCACATGTATACAAACACCCACAATGGTTTGTATGGAGTCAAATATGAGAAGTTGCGGTATATACTGAGTGTCTTCATTGATGCACTATGTTGAGCCAAAGCCTAAGCTGAATGCAAATCCCAAAAACAGCCAAAATCTACAATACCACAATTCTTATTGTATTATCACTGAAAAGACTCACTGTTAACATGCAGACCAGTATATTAAAGGCTGAAGTAATGACTCATTAAACACGTGCTTTGTTGTGACGCGTGCAGTCAACCATGGATCCTTGCAGCTTTGGGTTTTATCGCTAAAGGTCAGGCCTTTCCTTACCTTCATTATAACTGCAAAATAATGAGACCGGGATAAACGTATTTCTCTTATCACAGTTATTCATGCATGTATCAGGGCATCAATTATGAAGAACTGAAATTCACTAATGGAAGCCAGTAAATGACATCACTACTGAACAGAAACAATTGGTTTTGATCGAGACTATGATGGGTGTCGGACATTTGTTTATTAGGGTCATTCAACGTCAGTGAAGGCAAGTCTGTATAAGTGTTTCAATTTCCCAGTCCAGGACCTACTCTTCTTTTAAAAAGTTACTTTTTTCATTTTTGTGTTATTTTTTAACACTACGTATCATTTTTTTTTTTTCAGCTGTTTGACAGAAGTGCATTGTTTACTCGACGCGGAGATTTAGATAATCCCTGAGTCACATGAACCATAGTTGCTCTTCCAAAGAGTAGTTAGGTAGTTTCCTACATCAGGAAACGCTAAAGAGGAATTCTGACTTCCCCAAGACACTGCCTGGAAGACAATGTTCAGTCTTCACACACAAGAGAATGTTAAATTATTGTTGTATGCTTTCAAATCATCTGCTGCTGGTTGCTCAACTGGTGACTCAGGTGGTTAAAGTGCTGTCACAACATACCAGTTGCTGCATGTCATCCCCTGCTCTCTCCCAGTCTTTCCTCTGTGACCTACCCCCTGAAAAAATGCAAAACCTGTAAAAAAAATTCTTGCAACAGGAATACAGTCAGTAAACAGAACTACACATGCACTAACAATTTACCTTTGGTACATATCTTGACCATTGACGTGATACAATTGCAGGATATTTATATCAGAAGTGATAAGCTCTCATGAGTTTCAGAATGACGCATGTTGTTTCCAAGTATTCTGGGTGCATCACAGAATACCATTTGATTGGATTTGAATGCAGATATGGGTGGTGTGGGTGGGGTGACCTGCTCACGAAACTGTGCAGTAAAATAACTTAATGGTTTATTTAAGTAAAAACAGTATTTGCAGTCAGGAATGTTTATAAACCATTTTAACATTGGAGGATGTTACTTAGTGTTGACGCTTGTATCGATTTTTAACACTTGAGACTTGAGAACACGTGAGAAACTGGTCAAACTGGCAGATCTTTCAATCGTAAAATTACATGGAAATTTGCTTGAAATTTGCAACTGCTTGAACAAGCAAGGAAGTAAGCTGGCTAGCCTACTAGCTAGTTAGCCACTTGCTAGCTACCCAAGCTACATTTCAGCATCTATAGCTATACTCAGTTGTAGAAGGCCACTTACCTTCAAATGTGTACTCTTTGCATTATTTATAGCAATTTATTTTGAATAATACATGTTTACATCAGGAATCTGTCAAATGATAAATGTTGGTTTGTTGCTTGATGCATGTTGGTTGCTCATTCAGGTAGTTTCCCACCTCTAACCTAAATTTTATATTCTTTTCCTTTTGTTTTATAAAATCTGCTTTAGGTATTTTCCTTTTTGAATTCCTGAAATCTTACCTTGATATTTTTATTAGTGCATGATTGTGGCAGACTGTCAGCCTACTTTGACAAGCTTCAAAACAAAACGTAAGTACAAGAACCCCTTCCCAGTACCAATATTACAACCTGCTGCTCGTAAATATTTACAGTTCCACTTTTCACATATAATATGACCGGCGTTAGTATGACCAGAACATGTCCGGGAAATGGCCTCATAAGTTCAAAACCCCAGAGCCACCATAGATCATCATGGGGAACTTCCTGCATCTGGGAATTTTTCTGTCCACCTAAAGAGTTTCACCAGTGACAGTGATCTACAGTACGGCCCTCACTGCACTTTACAGTAATATCAGTGTCATTATGAAAAGGGCTGTGTCATGTGCCCCCACAGACCCACACACATCTACATATACACGCCCCCACTTTTTTTTTTTTCAATTTTTCACTTTTTTCTTTACAATATACGGACATCATTACAAAAATGAATTTTAATATTCCAGTAGGCTATATTGTGTGTCCATGGTACTGTAATGAGTTTACTTTGACCTTATTGCACTTTATAGTGTTTATAATACCTCCTAGACACTAGTCAACAAAATAGCCCTATAATATTTATATAGTCCTGTAATATTCCTGGAATTATTATTGTGTGTGGGTGATAACTATCATTCTAAAAGTATTTACAGCATTGTAATGTTTTTGTTTTTTTTTCATAAAGTCTGAAAATACATACAGTAGCACTTAAGACTCAAATTCAAGTACGACATTATGTTGAAATAGAAATTTGGAAATCTCTTCTTTTTAGCCTGATTGCCGACATAAGACAACTGATGACAAAATTGTTTTAAAGATGTAAATTTAACTGTTTTTGTTTGTTTGTTTATTTGTTTGGTTTTGCAATGACGCTCTCTAGAATTCCCCTCTAGTTTCAGTTTTGGTTCAGCTGCAGCTATATAAGAGATAATGGTAGAGAAAGAACCGAAAGCTTTAAGGCACTCCCCTCATAACCATGCTGCAGGTCCTGCTGCTCCTGTGTGTGCTGTTTAAAGGTAGGCTGCACTCTTCGGGTTCAGACAAGCATATTTTCTGAATCTGAATCTGAATCTGAATATTGTAAAGAGCAAACTCACCGCACTCCAGTCCAGTTGTGGATGTTTTTTAGTCTACTTGTTGTGAACGTTATTATGTCAGCTAGATTTATCCTGATGGCCATGCATTATGGTAAATATCCTGCTATTAACTTATTATAGCCTAATAATACTGTGTTCTGTGAAAAAAAGCTACAAAATAATACTTTTCTCAAAGTACGCTAAAGCCCGTCTATAATATTACTTTATGGTAAACACGATCTGGCACTCAAAGCTTAACTTTTTTCTTCCTACATTTAGATGAATGAATAATAATCATCAGTTTCATTACAAATGCATTGTATTTCAGTTAATCTACATTTACCGACTGTATGTTTTGTGACAACAGCCGCCTTCTGTCAGGTCGTCGCCAGAGGAGACTCCAGAGCTGACTATGGGAGTGACGTACATTTCACGTGTACACTGGGAGATCCCATAGGTAGGGAAAGCCAAATGGCTCACATCTCAATTGTCATCCCGTTTACCGTCAGCGCTATCTTCACAGATCCCTGAATGCGTTTCCTGTAACCGGAAGGACAGTTTTTGTGGATATGAGATTGCTGTTGGCTGTTACGTGGGCCAATTGGCCATTGTTCTGTTCTAACTAACTAATGTTTTTGAAAATCATAGCACATACGTTGACTGTAGTTTACTTTGTGTAACACAAATTTTATGTTGTTTGTGTCTTCAGCCTAAAAAATGTAATTGGTAACAGTGAAAAGGGAGCAAAGTATCTGCACTGTAACTATAATGTTTAACAAGAGGATGAAGTGAAGACATTGATTTTATAGCAGAATTCTTTTTTTTTATTATCTTAATTTAATATCTGAATAAATGCGCTGTAGGCTGAGTTAAACCATTTTTTGAGCATTTTTCAGTTTTTACTATGAATAAGGCAAATATAATCAATTTGGCTTCTCAACAGATGTGCGCCAGGTGACTTGGCAGAGGAAGAAAAATCCCGAATCCATAGAGAGCTTGGCAACCTACAGCAAGCGATTTGATATGCAAGTAAATGACCCTTTCCAGGGCAAAGTGATCCTCTCAGAAGCATCTTTAAACTCAACGTCCATCACTGTGAAGAATGTCACATGGAGAGATGAAGCCTGCTATATATGCTCATTCAATGCTTATCTTGAGGGCTCCAAAAAAAAGCAGATTTGCCTTAATTTGGAAGGTAAACTACAATATCTGTATATTATTTCAGCTTTTATATCATGTTCAATGTATAGTGGTAGTCTTTTGGTCACAGCTCAGCACTAAAAATAAAAGATGGGTGAATAGGTGAAATTCAGGAATTCCAAATGATATATTAAACCTTCACTGTAGCTCATACATTGGCATGCAAAGTGATCAATTTTAATTTCATCTATAAAGGCATATCCGACGTGAAAACAGATGTGCAGCAAACCTTGAGCATGGGACCTGAGGCAGACATGGAAGTTGTGTTGAGCTGCTCTGCCAGAGGTAAACCAGCCCCGGCCATTCAGTGGGACATCTCACCAGCCATCGACTCAAATGAATCAAATAACAGGATGGCGAATGATGACCACACATTTACAACCAACAGCAGTATCACACTGCGACTGCCACGACACTGGGATGGACAGGTGGACTGTCTTGTGAACAATGGGACGAAGGGCCAGAGACGTGAGCGGATTGTTATTCCTAATTTTCCTGTGGGAGAAGAGGGAGCTTGGATGATAAGGGGGGTAAGTGTGTTGCTCTTAATGTGCATCCTCCACCTGTCTTAAACCCAGAACAAGAAGAGTCAGGTATTCTGAAAGTGCACTATAGTTCAAGTTTACAGTCTCAAAGATATAGTATAAGACAGGACAGTATATGCCTTTGGTATAGTATAGTAGCTACATTATAGTAGCATTCGTACAGAGTAGTATAGTGAAATTTAGTATAACATAACAGTATGGCATAGTGAAGCAGCTAAAGTATAATAGCATTAGCATAGTACAGTATAGTGTGAGATAATATAGCATGGTATAATTTAGTATAGAATAGTATTGTAGCTACAGTGTAGTAGGGTAGTATGGTGTAGTGTTGTGTTGTATGGTATAGCATAGTGTAGTATATTATAATGTAGTGTTGTATAAAGTAGTAGCTATAGTATATTAATGTTAGTGTAGTGTAGCATAGTGTGGAATAGTATAGTGCAGTCTAGTACAGTGTAACATAGTATAATGTAGTAGCTATGGTATAGTGCAGTGCTGTCGTTACACTCTAGTGTAGTATGGTATAGCATAGCACAATATAACATATTGCAGTGTGGTAAAGTATAATATAGTAAAGTATAATGTTGCAGCTACAGTATAGTAATGTGTGTGTAGTGCAGTGCAGTGTAGTGTGGTATAGTATAGTACCGAATAATGTAGCAGCTATAATAGTGTTGATACAGAATAAGACCATATACAGTGTGGGAACATTGAGTGCTGACTTGTAATTCACCACAGCCAGGTTTTACTCAGTACTGTATATCTACTAAACAGTCATTAAATCATTACAGTATGAAACTTTGGTTTCAATTTCACCAATTAGGTTTATGGTCAAAGAAAGAAACCTTGCGTGAGTCGCGTGGGTAAACACCAGCTGTGTGGGGAAGTCAGCTGATAGACAGCTGGTTACATACAGGGTGGGGATGACAGAACATTACCGAGGAAATATTACAGCTTCCTCTTCTCTGGAAATGCTACTGACAATCTTCCTTTACTTACCTGGAATCTTGTGCTTTATTTTCTAGGAGGCGGGCAATTATGGATTGCAGGAGTTGTTGTTATTATAATAAGCATAATTTCCTGTGTGGCCATTTATGTTCTGGTAAAGAGAAAAAGGTGAGACTTTGCTTCCTGAATCTATTTGAGACTGGCACAATCTGTGTGTGATTTGCCTCCGACACAGTAATAACCTGCTTTTTTTCTTTTTTAAACCTGGCAGGCAGCAGTGCAAAAGTGATGTCACCATAGAAGAAATGAAAGAGCTTGAAGAACATGTATGACATTCACCCTTATAGAGACATTCGAGAGACATTACTGCATTGTGAAGGTCTGGATCTGCAAGTGACAGTATGCACACTGGATCATCTATAACTTTAATTCATTTAATAAGGAAGCTAAGCTAATGGTTTATGCTTTTTTCTGTCAAAAATGCATAGGCTAAATAGTGTGAAAATGAACTGATATCCATTCACATTTCTTCTAAATCCACATATGCACTTTGTAGCACTTTACATCTTAGTCATGGAATAGCGAGTTAGGAGGATAATAATCCAAAACAGGATTCTTGTCATGTTAAAAGCCTACCAGAAGTCTGCAGTTATTGTATAGTACATAGAGAATTTATATTTTTGGATTAAGCTAACGCTCATGTTCAGAGCAATTTTCTATGAGTGCAACAGTAGCCTCAGTTTATACATCAACATTATCACAAGCATCACAAGCAAATAATCCGGGAAGTGCTTGGTGGAGAGAGACAGTATGAGTCAAGAGGAGAAGCAGAAAGGTGATTTTTTTTGTTCCCCTGTTGAGACAAAAGGAGAGCATTTTCAGTCAAGGCAGAGGAAGGAATGAGTTTTTAAATTACTTTAAAGTGAGGAGTGACTTCTGTTCTGACTTACAGACAGGTGAAACAGATTCGTTCTGTCCCCAGTGAGCCGGGGAAGCACAGAGCACAGGCTGGTCAGCGAGGAAAAAAACTCCCTGAACAGTTTTGCATGGTGCCTGGAAATGGCCAGTCTGTAGGGACAACATGAGTTTTATCATAATGAACCTGGTGGCAGTTGCTGATTTGCTCACACAAATCATTGAATTGCAAATACAAAGTAAGGACAAAACAATGTCTGTATCTTGTGTAATACCATCTCGTACCTTTACACTGGGCCACAAAATATTTTTAATTGTCTTGCAGCTGCTCCCACTTCTCCAGCCCTGGAGAATGGAGACAGGATAGTCTAATTTTGGAAGGCTGAAGACAAGACAGGCTGAAGCATTATAAATGAGTTATATGGATTGACAAGCAGTGAACAGCAGTTCAGTCAGGGAGGAATTAATACCGCCTGAATGTTTAGGGTATTAGCGCCATCTGCTGTGCTTTGAGGGTGAGGAGAATAGGGACTGAATTTGCAGTTGCACACAGAAAATGACAAAAACTCACTCACTGGAATTACAATCTGTGACCGGTTTTGCCACCCAAATAGGAACGTGTTAGAGGATGCAAGTTATGTTTTTTGAAATGAGGAGCACTGAATAGCCTATATAGTAATAACTGAATTGCATAAAACTTGTTGTAATGTAAGTTAGAATATCGGTATTTAATTTATTGCTGTTGATTTTATTCTGTATGTAATGTTGGCCTTGCCCATAGCATGTTTTGCACATTCGTTTGTTAGTACTTATAATTATTAAATGTTATTTATTGCTTGTCCTTGATTTTTGATTTTACAGTTTTAGGAAGTTCTGTCTCTCTCTCTCTCTCTCTCACACACACACACACACACACACAGGACAGGACAGGACAGGACTGCTGTGTTTAGATGGTTTCTTACCTAATAAACAGTTAGTTTACCATTATGACACTGAGAGGCCTACATCATTTATTTTTTCCCTCAGTTAGTCTTACTGGCTTTCACGCTGTCCCAAACAGCTAATGATAATTTCTCAATAAAAATCCTCCACCAAATGTCAGTGAAATGTGTTTTGGCTGGTGAAAAACATTTGAATCCCTCAGTTGTACTGACCTCTGTTGGCCTAAATGAATACTTGATCAGCGAGCAATGAAGGCTCAAACGCTGCACTTGATTCCATGTTTAGACGGCACTGAAAAGTTCTATGCAACCGGCTTGTAGTTTCCACATTTATTATTTTGCACAGTAAAACCTGTTTTTGTTTGTTTGTTTTACCTTTTTTCTTTTAGATTACCTGCCCGACACGCGAGACTAAACATGAATTTGGGACACTGTGATCCACATATATGACCTGTTTAATTTTGCGGACCGGTTCTCGCAGCTCCGGTGTATGATTGATATGTTTCCATGTAAGTGAAGAAGAGCGCATGCGTTAACTCATCGGGTGAGACAGACTAAAGCACAGTTTGGCAACTGTGCAGGTGAACAGTCTGCAGCCTACATTCCTGACAGTAACAAATGACATTAACCCATATAAGGTTTAATAAGGTGCAGCGCTCGGTCCGAAATTCACCTGACAGCCAGCAGTTAGACACTCGGTGGATTCATTCATGCATCCATTCATTCATTCACTGCAGTCATTCAGCTACGCACGCTCGCTCCTGAGTATAATCTACCCAGAATTCCCTTCAGGGCCATAAAGTGAAAGGAAAATTCAAACGTCTCCACTAACGTATGAGGCACTAAAGATAAACTTGTTTTTATTTGACAAGCAGCCTACAGCGGTTTGAGGCGGAGTTACATACTTATCTACAGTGGCTTAATACACACGTACACAAAAGGCCAAATAGTTTATTGTTGACATGGACTTTTAATATAAATTACAGGATCAGATGAACAAACCGTTTCAGTTAAGGTATCGAAATTATTATTATCATTGGTTTTTGCCCGCTCGCAGCCTGGCTCCCTTGCAGTTCTTGGGTTTGGGTTTGGGTGGTCAAGCACAGAGGCCTTACAGTTCACCAAATCCACTCCAGTTAGCAGCGTACCCCATGGTTGTTCCCAGAGGTGAAGAGAGACATGAGTATTCTGGTAAAAGAAGAGTGGCAAATAAATGAAGTGGGAGTTAAAACAAGTGTAAACCTGAGGAGTAACTATTACAACTACTATCTCAAAATCTATACAGATGGTTCCAAGAATAAACAGTGTGTGGGCATTAGTGTGTATATCCCCGAGTTTAAAATGAATGTGCAGATCAAGTGGCAAAAAGGGCATTACAAATGGAAATAACGGTACCAGTTCCACTTGGAAAAGGAGAAGGAAAAGCAATGATTAAGAGGAAAGGAATGGAGATTTGGCAGAAGAGGTGAGAGGAAGACAAGAATTGAAGGGGGAATTACAAATTACAAAAACCATCATCACATGACTTAGACTGGATCACACAGGACTAAACCGCACGTAACGAGGAAAAAGAACAGCGACAAGTTTGAGAACTGCAGACTTAAAGAGAATGTCGGACATATATTACACTATATATGTCCGAGGGAAAATATTACATGATAAAGTTTGAGAGGTGGGAAAGGAATGGGATCTTATGGGGATACTGGGAACCAAAGGAGAGGGAGAGGGGGTAACAGAAATCAGGAAGGTACTTTATAAGTTCTTAAGTGACACGGGATTGGTGGGTAAAATTTAAGAATAGCAGTAAGTTTACATTTAAATAAATAAATGAAATGACATGATTTTACACACTCCTGTACAGTAGTTGGCGGTATTCACCTTTAAAGTTGCATGCGCATCCGCCAGTAAAAGGAAAGAAGTCGACGACGCACCAACCGGCGCGCTGTTTGAGACGCTATTGCGGTGTTTTGTTATTTTTTAAAATTTCATCGT
Organism: Holocentrus rufus; assembly: GCA_900302615.1. Taxonomy (NCBI): domain Eukaryota; kingdom Metazoa; phylum Chordata; class Actinopteri; order Holocentriformes; family Holocentridae; genus Holocentrus; species Holocentrus rufus. The sequence goes on along the minus strand of OMLF01057080.1, from coordinate 4,638 downwards.
AAATGAAAAAGCTTGCTGACGTGCTTGTTCATACACACGATGGCTGTTCACGGAGTTGTACTTCTGTTGCTGCTGGGAGTCTTTCACACAGGTACGTTAGAGTTTTGTTACAGCAGCCTCTGATATTAAAGTTTTATGTTTAGAGTTTATAGGTCTTTCACAACGTGGTTTGACTACTAAAGAGGAAGTTGTTTGGCGCGCAGTTGACTTTATTATTATTATTATTATCATTATTTTTTATTTATTCAAAAATTCTGAAGGAAATATCCCGTGGTTGTATCCTACCCTGTGGAGAAAAAAAATCGTCTAAATTTATTTTTTCATTTCAGATTTAACTGTCTGTGGATGTTATTTTTTGCACGTTTGTTTCGTACATCCCGTTCTGATTGTCTGATTGTCCCGAGGGTCTAAATGTTGAAACTGACTTAATATTTAGCTCTAGGTTGGCTCTTTCTCTTTCAAGGGCTTTGAAACGTATTATGATGATGATGAGCTGTATGAATTAACTGAACACACATCCTACATCTCTGCACACTTCTCTGTCTGCTCCTCCCTCCAGGTCTATCGGAGGTGATACAAACCCAGCACACTGTCATGGCAACATTAGGAAAAGAGGCTCTTTTCACCTGTCAACTCACACAGTCTAAAGATGTTCTTCAAGTGACCTGGCAAAAGGTTTTAAGCGATGGGAAAAAGGATCTTGCCACCTATAATAAAAAGTTTGGCCCCAGAGTTAATCCTCCCTTTCAAGGGAAAGTGGAGTTTCAGTCTACAGGACTGCAGAACTGCTCCATCATCATCAGGAGGGTAACGAAGAACGACGAGAGCTGCTATCGCTGTTTGTTTAATACCTATCCTGATGGAGCCTTCACTGCCAGCACCTGTCTGACAGTCCATGGTAAGAGCTGGTGTGTGTGTGTGTGTGTGTGCATGCATGCATGTGTAACCTTCTAACCTTACAGATTGTTATGTCTTTGCACCAGCAGTTGTTATTTTAATGATTTAATGAAACTTAATTAAATAAGATAAATTAAAATGATTGCTCTTTTTGACATTCAGTTTTTCATGACAACCTGATGGTTGTTTCATGGTGGTGATTATACAGTTCAATCTGTGCTACAACACGGTTGCAATTGATGTGATGTAAACTTTTATTCATTGTGCATAAATATGGTTGGACAAGACAAAACATTGATTCAGTAATTGCTTCTGCTTTTGTTACAGTATTGTCTACCTTGACTACTAGGAATTTATTTTTTGTTTATTGTTTTGTAAGGGTGTATTAGTCAGTCTTGAAAAAAGAGTGTTTGAATATTTTAGTCACAGTTTTCACTGACTAAATTAAAATTCACAGGCACCAAGGCAAAATCTGATGTTTTCCTTAAAGAACTACAGTAGTTTATAAAACTTGAATCCATCTGACTTCTCTCTCTGATGTCTTTCCTTCCAGAGCAGTATGAGCCCGTCCTTGACATCACAAGATCAAACTCCACTGAAGAGTCACTTGTGTCCTGCTCGGCCACAGGACGACCTGCTCCAGCAGTAAAACTGATCGTCTCTGAACGGGACCTCAGCTCTTCACAGAGCAACACCGTCAGTGTCACCAACCCCAACGGCACAGTCACTGTCACTGCCACCGCTGTGCTGTCAAGTTTCCATGGTAACAATACTCAGGTCGGGTGTGTGGTCCAACTGTTCTCTGGAGCCGTGACGAAGGTTTTCAAAACGATCCCTGAGAACAACAAGGCATCAATTGTTGGTGAGAAACACTTTCAGTGCTACAGAAACATTTGAGTTTAAGATCTGAAGAGGATAAATAAATAGATGGATAAATAGATATAATACTTTTTGATGTTGATGTTTCTTTTTCCAGGTTTGGGAAAGAAACCTGGAGCAGATGAGAGTGGTCTCGGTAAGCTCATGTTCAAATGGTCTCAAATCAATTTCGCCATTTGTTTTTTTTCTTTGTGAATGTTTAGTTCAGCAGTTGTCATCTTTTTCTTGTAGGTGTCAGCAGTGTCATCGGTATCATCATTGCAGCAACTGTTGCTGTACTTTTAATAGTTGCAGTCGTCTTCTACATCCGCCGGAAACAGAAAAACAGGTACCAGCCTCAACACAGTCAGCTCTCAAACAGTTTGAATATCAATTATTGTCAAATTAATAATACCTTAAATGAATTACTCTAAACAAAAGAGATTGTGATCGAGACAGTTGGCAGGCTCTGTCTCATGCTGGTGTTATTAAGCTCTAACCCTAACCCTGAGTTTGGAGTTTTTA
>OMLF01057079.1:7174-19396 GCA_900302615.1 Holocentrus rufus | reverse complement strand
TTTACAAATCCTGTTCTCCACATGTAAGAAAACACATTTGCTTTGGTACAGGCTCCAGCACAAATTACGTTATCAATTTATTGTTATTATTTTATTTTATTTATTTATTTGTTTATTCAGTGAAAATGAAAATTATGATGCAATTAGCAGTTCCTGTTTAATTGCTAAGCCATAATAGCCACTTTCATGCTTAGACTTCGGCACTCTACCAGGTCAACATTTCCAGAAACAGTCGTCATTTTTGCTTTTCACATAGCTGTTTAATTTTATACAGGCTGCAACAGGGCTGGAGAATGGGAGGCGCAAAAGATATATGTGTAAAAAAACAAAAAACAAAAAAAAAACAGATATATCTCTGTCTGCATGTATTGAAAAGAGAGCAGCACAAGAAGCATGAGGACACAAGACTTGTGGATGCAGCTTGTGCCTCATTCACGTCCGTGAGCGTCCCCACAGGGAGCGTGAACCAAGCATCAGCCTGGCGCTCTCCCAGATCACCAATGTGATCTCCATTAGCTCCTGAACAGGAGGCGTGCAGGAGCAGAACTTCACTTCAGCAGTGATCCTGCTCCTGTTCAGGCTCGACCGTATGCTGCAACATCGCAGTCATATTTCAGGAAGCGAATGCCTGCATGAAGGGGATTTTTGCTAAGCACTTCATCCTGATGAAGCCCTCTTATAGCCGAAATGCATCAGTCGACATCACTTTATAAAAATAAAAACATAGCCAAGAGAATCAAGGCTTTTTACTCTCCACTCAAGTGCCTTGGAATTCTTTTCATCTCTAATACCTTGAACTCTCTGCCCCTTTCTTCCAGTGAGCACTGCTGGTTCGACTTTTTATATCTTTGACTCCCCTAAGGCTCACCAAGTGCTTTTTTTTTCTTTTGCAAAAGGCAAAATAACTTTTATTGTCATGTAAAATAAAGGTACAGGGACTCAATGCATTTTCTACATTTCAGGTTCAGGCTCTTATCGGGAATGAATTACAGTGAGTGCAACAGTAGAAAAAGCTTTTATTCCTTCATCAACACAGTTAAAACAACCAGCAACCTCAGAATGATCATGCAAGGGGCAAAATCTGTTTAATATCAAAGTCTTATGAGCTATAGTTCATGTGTTTTTTGCAAGTGATGGAGCATTGGTAGTATTGACAAAAGGACAAAAAGAAGCTGCTTGAATGTAAAATGATTACGCTCAAGAGCAGAGGGGGACTTTCTTCATTCAGCCCCTCTTGTCTCCGTCTTTGCTCGCCGCAGCGCTCCACCTCTCTTATTATCTGTGTCTGCTGGCCTCTTAACTCCAACAATATGTCGCCTCGTTCTGCTCCCCCGTCTTGACAGTCTTATCTCGCCCCGGGGTTGACAAGCTAAACTGACGTAGTGGGCGGCGAGGCTGCCCTATTTAATGTTTTCCTCGGTAATGAGATTTCATATCAAAACAGTTTATTTTTAAACCACCTTGAGAAGTACAGTGCTTGGGAGTGGCCATGAGAGGAACGAAAGAGAAAAAAAAAAGGCTTATCAGATGTCAGCGGTGCGTTAGCATCGCTGTGCTAAAGGCTCTGCTGCTGCAAAGAGGTGATTTTCTCTCTTCCCCCCCCAATTTGGACACCCTTTGGTTCACCTGCCACTGTGGCTGCTGATCCCAACACTTCTGCCAGCCGCTGCCTCCGATGGCCCACATTTGGCGGGCGGCGGGTGTCAATTTGGACAAGAATTGTGCAATATCAGAATCACTTAAATCATAAAAAGAAGGTTTATTTTTTGACTTTGTCGTGTTGCTGCAGATGCATATTAACCCCACTATGACACTTAAAAGCTGCTACCATTTTGCCTGTTACATAAGGTTATTGCAGTCCTTCACATTTTGTACTCTGTGTCTTAACTTTTTCCACTCTGTTACTTTGCACTGTTTTTACAGTTTTTATGAGGTCACATTTCATTGTACTAAGGCTCCAGCACAGTATAATGTCAATAAAGTTGAGTTGAATTGAATATTAACATCCTAGTGTTGCACAGTAGACACAAACAAACTGTATGGGGACATCAGGGCCTTTCATACAGAACAGAAGGTCAGGAGGATGTTCTCCGGTCAGTTGACTGTAAATGTCCTCCTGCATATCTGTATTCAGCATTTTGTTATGATGTGCATTCAAGTAGCATAACAGAAATGTTCCAGCAGCAAAATACAACAGATAGTTTAACTCAAGAAATAATTCCTCTATATTGCAGAGCATCATTCTTAAGGACCGGGGTTCCTGAGGGTCCCTAAAATTAAATTTTCTTACTTTAAGGGCATTAAATGTCTTCAGAGCTTTTCATCAAAAATCACAATTGGTCTTAAATTTCAAGTTGCATTAAAAAGTCTTGAATTTAACTTGCAGAAACCCTGCAAGGGACAACAGCTTGTACAGGTACAGGACTGCAAGACATGCATGTGAAGGTTTCACTCCACTTATACATTCATTTTTGGGAGAGAAACAGAAATTGCTACCTGAAATTAATCTATGCAAATTTAGTCAGTATTTCACAGTTTTTATGATGAACCATAAGGTGGTTTACCTTCATGCCTGCAGTCATTTTCTAATACTGAGCGCCTTTTTTTCTTTCTCTTTGCAGATGCTGACACCGAGCGATGTGAACAGTACGCCGACTGCTACAGTTGTACTGCCAACACCAACGGCTGCCAGTGGTGTTCAGTCCAGTGTGTTTCTCTGGGAAGCAACTGCACCTCTTCCACGGTAAGAGAGCAGGGAACGGGTCATCGGGTCGAACTGCACGTCAAATCTGGCAGCTTGATGTTTCTTTGCTTGCTAGGAAACATGAATATCTCTTGAAACATGATTTGAAGAGATATTTCTTATTTTGGCATCCCTTCAGCCCACCAAGCAGCACTTAATTCAATGGAATTTCAACTTTCAAAAGTCGTCTGCGAGTTAGTCTTTGGTCTTTTTTTTCCCACCAAAATGAGGACAGGAGCAGGGTGGGCCGGTTTTAAAAGTTGTTTATCAGAAGTGTTTCTCAGTGATGTGGAAAAACATCTGATCCAGCATTGAGACGATGTGACACTGAAAAGCCTCAGTCAAACCATCTCTAATCAACTTCTCTGAAACAGCATTTGGGCCATTTGATGTTGAAACTTCAATTGAAACAAACACTAAGGAAGCTTTTATAGGCAGGGTGGTGCCTAAAAGATTGATTGGTGGGGAAAACACTGGCATGAGCCATGACTGGATTCATTTGACAAGCAAGAGCAAACACATAGTGTGGAAAGCCTACAGGGCCACTTTGGTCTGAAACACTCAAACGTTGTTTGACATTGCTGAACTGAATAAAATAGTTCTGATAGAAATAAATAAGGGCTTTCTCAAGTGATAAATCATGTGATAATAGTCACACTTTTTCCAAATGAGTTTTAGCAAGTTTGACGTAATATAAGAGAGTGTGGCACCAAATCTGCATGCAGCTGTGGAATGATGAGGGATTCTGGGTCTCAATATGTGAATAGAGGATCAAAGGAAGCTTTATTTATATAGCACATTACATACACAGAGGCAAGTCAAAGTGCTTTACAATAAAATAAAAATATACATCGAAAAATTAACTTAAATAAGACCCCTGAAGTGCTTTTAAAATTTTGATCAAGGAAAAAAATGCTGCCTTTATATAGGTCATGGAATTTATTTTAGTCATGGAAAGTCATGGAAAAGTCAGGAGATTTTACATTTGACACAGTGTGGGAACCCTGAGCTTAGCACTGCATCATTTCATGGTTCTGTGAGGAGATGATAACATAATATCTGCGCCATGGCTGTTAACGAAATATGTATTTAAGACACCAGTAATGCGTTAAAATACGTAATAACTCAGCTGTGTGTCATGTGTGCTCGCATTATTTCATGCATTTTAAGAACAGAGTAATTAACAGATGGGATCCAAAAATAAAATTGTATTTTTTGTACTGAACCAACCCGCCTGACAGCTGTAACATTTAAAATGTAGGACCGGGGAAGCGCGAAACTGCCCACTCAGGATGTCCTGAGTCAAAATTTTCAACTCTCAGTGATGATGCTTCTTAAAAACACTGCAGTGCATTTTAGACACTTAGCTTGTCTCCTCATCCAGAGTGACTTAAAATGATGGGACAAATAAAGTTTGAGTGAAGAAAATCACACAGGTGTTGATGGAGGCATGTTTTCTGTTGCACTGAACCTTTAATCGTTCATTTTTAATGCAGTATTTCCAACTAAAACCATATCGATATTCTGGTTTTCTCTCTGTGGGTTTTCAGTTCACACCTGTATAAGTTAAATATACTGTATATCTTTTCAACAAACATAATTAACTCTTCCCAAAGAGAGACTTTTTCATTAAAAACATAATAAGATTGTTTCTCATTTTGTATTGCACGGACACTTTCATCTTTTCCCATGAAAAACTTTGGTCGTCTTAATGAAATTCTCATGCGTTCCATCCGTAATGAAATAACATTTCATTATGTGCCGCATGAGCGAGTGTCATTTATGGAGCATGAAATGTAATAACTTGGCACCCAGAATCCTAAGAGTTGACGCCTGGTGTTTACCGTGTTTTCTCCTCCTAGGGGGCCATCGTGGAATATGAAGTTTGCCCCAAGGACAACCCCTCGTACGTCTGCAACAAGAAAACCAGCTGCAAGAGCTGCGCTGTGGACCAGAACTGCCAGTGGGAACCTCGAAACCAGGAGTGCATCTCACTGCCAGGTACATGTGGCTGCTGGGAGAGTGGGGATTAAAATACAACTGACCTGCAAATTAGCATCACATGCACACACATGATGCATGCATGCATGCAGAGACTGACACGTACACAGAGAGACATTTACACACCGACACACAGACACAGACAGTCATGCACACATGCACAGTCAAATCAAGTAAAAAGAAAAATATATGTATATAAACCAAAAGAAAACAAAGAAACAAAATTTGCATAGCAGAATAAGAAAGGTTATAAGGTCTGGAAAAAGTATGGGATATTGAAATTGAAAATGTCTAGGAACCCTCCAAGTACACAAACACAAACACACACACACATCAAATAACATGCAAATAAGCGTCTCACACTTACTCACACATGCCAAATAACAGCTATAATCCATGACTAATACATCCTTATGTGCGATATGTCATTGTCTTATACATTTACATGCAAATAGTAATTGATTTTACATTCATACATTTATATAGTGTTGCTCTAAAGATATCTGCAGGTTCATGAAGTGTCTGAAAATGTCTTTTTGATTTGATTTGATAAACTTTATTGTCCTCAGAGAGGAAATTTGTCTTGGGCTGACTTACCGCTCAGTGCATAAGACAACCAGTCCATCTGTATGAATATGAGGCCTTTAAAGTCTTGAAATGTTTTAAAACATTTTTAACTATCTGCAGTTGTCTTTCAGCACTGACTGGTCCTCCTCTCTCTCTCTCTCTCTTCATTTCAGAGAACGTGTGCGGTGAAAGCTGGCACCTGGTGGGCAACTCGTGTCTGAAGTTCATCACGGCCAAAGACTCGTACGACAACGCCAAGCTGGCCTGCAGGAGCCACAACGCCGTGCTGGCCTCGCTCACCACGCAGAAGAAGGTGGACTTTGTCCTGAAGGAGCTGCAGATCATGAGCGTGGTGGTAAGCAGGAGGGGCCGGACCTCGCTGTTCACTACTAGATCCAGTTAGATTGAGATCAGATGAAGCTTTAATGATCCCTTTGGGGAAATCGGATTACAACACCAAAACATTTAAAAATAATACTAATGAATAGGGATAAAGATACGAGAGTGACTCGCTAGCCAGTCACGTTGTCAGCACACTGATATGCAAACAAAACAACTGACAAGAACTTGCACATGAATTAAAAAAAGTAAAACTACAAAAGTGCACAAAGAAAACATGGCTTTAATGAAGATGATAGTTTGAGTGAAACGTTTTATGTCGTGCACTTTTCTCGTTTCTGCACCTTTCACACCCTGAAAATAAACGTCAGTCCTTTTGCATCAGTTTGCCTCTTTTGGATTTCTGCCTTTTTATTGGGAGTCGAGTTCTTGTTGGATTTGTTTTGTCTAATTTTTTTTTTTAACCCACACACCTGAGACACACTTCCTACATCACACAAACTTTCTTGCTGCACTAGAACAAATATGGAGAAATGTGTCCCAACAAGTAAATATGCATTATAAGCATTGCATTATGCAAAATATACAAATGAAGGTAGCATACACTGTATAGAAAAAAATCACATTGTTAGCATTTATAATAATGTATTTATAATTTTTGTAATAATTTCTCATATGTTCTGGAAATATACACTTTTCTATACAAGTTAATCCTGCAGGGAGTCAGGAATATTTTTTCCATCTGTGGTCTCAGCCTCTTGACATTGATCCTGCACCTCTTACTATTGTGCATTTGGTAATTCAGGGTTTTAAGTTTATTTCACTGTTGCAGCCATTGTAAGTCGTGCTGGTTAAGAGTGTTAGCTCCAAAATTAAATAGAAATATGAATGAATTCCTCTAAATTGCCCAGAGTGCATCAGACAGTTTAGCCGTAAAGTCAATTAAGGCAAGACTTGGGGCTTGATAGAAATTAGTAGGGGTTAATTTTCTGAAACCAGGATTATTATGGTTAGAAAAAAAAAAAGCTCTTAAAAAGTTGAACTGCAGCTTATTGAACATTGCCATAATTCTCAGTTTAATATCAGCTCGCCTTTTCCAGGCAGGGGTTTATGGCCAGAAAAGCTACTTGCAGAACGGACTAATTTCCTATTTTGGTTTGAGTGTACACAGTGTTACACAGTATTGAACTGATTAGACAATTTTCAAGATTGGTGTTGTTTGACAAAGCCGCCACAGGAAGAAAAAATGCATTTTGGGATCTAAATTTCTGGCCTCACTAAGGCTACATCTGCCAAGGACACACAGTGTCATAGATGTTCAGCACCACTCTTTATTTGCACCAATATTCCACAGCCTACACAATCGTCTTTGGCAGTGATTGTATATGTAGTTATTTATTTTTGCTGGCAGGCACAGCTTGCATTGTAAGTTACTATGTTTGGACATCGTCACATGCTTTTGGAAAAGAAACTGTTGGAAGTGACACAGAAGCCCAGGTTGAAAATGTTTCAGTGACCATCAGGAGGCAAAGTGAACATGAATACAGACCTCCAATGTAGTGAAATGTTGAGGTAGTTTGGTATAGGAAACAATAAACCAGGTACAGCATATTTTACATTTTAATTAGGGTGAGTGAAGGCACATCTCCACCTGGGCTGGTGATGCTGACCTCTGCAGGGATATGCACACCGGGAGGCGGACAGGCACAAAGACCGCTGGAAGTGCATTTTTCCAGTGCATTTTTGCAAGAAACAAACCTGAAAACAAATACGAAAAAATAAAATGCTTCTCTGCTCTGCTTCTCTGTTCACCTTTGGAAGATTATCACTGAATAATTAATACGTTTTTGCATGAAACAAAACTGAAACCCGCAATAAAATCTCAGCCTCTCTTTTTATTACGGCGAGTCGAGGCACACCTCCAGGGAACACCGACTAGCGATGCTGTTCTCTGCCCAGATATGTGCACTGGGAGGCAGATAGAGAATCCAAGGAGGGCCGGTGGAACTTCCTGTGCAATGCAATTCAGAATTAAAATGTCAGCAAAATGAGCAGAGGCATAAACGACTAACTGAACAGATAACTGATAAGATAACTGAACACCTGTGCATGCCGTCGACTTCATAGCAGTTTTAGCTGAGTTTTAGAGGCATGTCAGATTAACTTCCTGAATGATTGGTTGCGCTCCAAAACTCTCCTGGCACATGCCGGGTTTGCCGACCTGGCTCGACAGATTGCCATCACAATGCCTGCAGAAGCACAAAGCTGATTTTTAAGTTTGGCTTTCATTAAGAGCCAATATTGTTTGTTTTCACTGCTACATGTGCACAATCCATGTAATAGCCAGTATCCTACAGCTCCGCCCACAATCCTTTTAAATGCATGCTGCTATTTAAGAAGCAGCAAGCCTGTACATCTAAATGAAGCGCACCCATGCATGGAAATAACTGTCATCCTGTGACTGAATGAGTCTCACCTACAGCTCATAAAGGTTCTTTGCATCTGAAAATGCACTCATGGTCCCGGTGTTGTGGATCTACCAAATTGCATGTGTTGTTTAAATAAACTCGTTCAGATTTTTATGTGACAAACAGCTTGAAGTGAGGCTGCAAAAGAGGAGAGCGCTTCGTCCCAACTACCCTGTGCGTTTGCCATCTTTGCCCAAATGAGATTCTGCTGATGACTCACAGGAAATTTCCACCCACAGGAAGCGGAGAATCGAAATTAAAAGGGATCAGAAGCACTTAAACATAATTTTTGAAGCGTTACTTAATATCTAGGTGTTGCTTGAGACAGAAGACAGTAATAATCCTGAACCAGTTAGTCGATGAAATGATTAGTCAGTCAACAGAAAATGAATCATGAATAGTTTTGAAAATCTGTTGCTGTCAAGTAAAATATCAAACAGTTGCTGATTGCAGCTCCAAAGATGCAAATTCCTTCATTTCTTATTATAACTGAAAAGTTGAGGGTGTTTTTTGGCTGTTGGTCAGACTATTGAAGCGGTTTTAAGACGTCACATTGTGCATGTAAGTTTGCATGTTTTGATGCTGATGTCTTAAACTAAATCAACAGCACTCTTTTTTTTCATGGTTAAAAATGAAAAGTCAGATTCATTGGATGTTTTGTGTTGTTGTACTTGAGTTCAGCTCCATGTAATCAGCTCGATTAGATAGCCAGTCCTCCAACATCCCTCTCCAGTTACAGTTTTCTAATCTAGTGGGGTACATGAAGTGGAACTGAAACTGTGAGTACATTCCTGCTTTATGGGCGAAATGCCTCCCTCGTCTCCTTTGATTCAAACAGATTATAGACCGGCCTGATTAGTAAACATGAACCTGCTGTGTGAAAACAAAGTATACTGATGTCGTGTTACATGATTTCTGGGTATTCAGTCGGATTTCTCTCACATTTGGAGTTTTCAGAGTGTGCCCTCTGTGGTTTTAACTGTAGTCCAGCCTCAGCTTTTTCATGCTTTTGATTAGCAGCGATCAGTGTTACAGCTGTCAAGTGTGCATTGGCATTAAGACTCTGAAGACTCATGCTCAGGTCTTCCTGTAGTGTTTTATCGATGCTGTTTGTGCCGTTGGGCAGTTCCCGCGATTTCCAGACAGGATCAATCAGTCCCAGAGAGGCAATTAAATCCCTTAGAAACAGTAATTCGACCGATGTCTGCAAAAGATCGAGCTCTTTTTGTTTACTACTGCAACGGCATGGCGATTGATTCGAGATGGGATGGATACCACAGCCTATCAAGGCATGTGAAGTGAGGATTCTTTTATTGCCGTTCAGCCAGAGGAGTAAGAGTCAGTACAGGTAAAAAAAAAAGAGAGAGAGAGAGAGATAACAGTTCCTCTTGCACAAATATGGCTCTCTGTTGTGAATTAGGGAAAAAAATTACATTGATTTCAAATTCTGTGATCAGTTTTAGTATATAGAGTGATTTTTAGTGTTGAAAACAGCTGAAAATATCAAGCCCAGGCACGACAAAATGCCTGGAAGTGAAAATACCCCGTTACTCAGGTGTCCTGCTGTTTTGTGTTTGCAGTACAAGGCCACAGTGACGCCCTGGGTGGGACTCAGGAAGATCAACGTGTCGTACTGGTGCTGGGAGGACATGTCGCCCTTCACCAACACCACCCTGCAGTGGCTGCCCGGGGAGCCCAGCGATGCCGGCTTCTGCGGATACCTGGCCGAACCGGCTTCCAGCGGACTCAAAGCCCAGACCTGCATCAACCCGGTGAACGGCAGCCTCTGCGAACGCCCAGGTGGGTTTAAAATGCTCGATAGATGATGTTAATGTTTGTAAATTAACCTGTGTATTTACCTATGGAAGGATATTTTAAATACTTGCAAAATAATGACAAAATTAGTATTTAAGAGCAGCTCAGACCTGCAAACACTACATATGCTGTATTGTTGTGCATTTGCAATACTTTCCTATATGTAGATACACAGGTTAATGCAGCATGCATTGTGAAGAGTTACTGAAAAGTGAAAATGTTAAATTGTTCCACTTTCATACAAAATGAGTTTGTGTTTTTTTTGTGCCAGCAGTGATCGGACACAAATGATTTGCAGCTTAGAAATCCACCCACAAACACACAAGCACACAAAACATAATTGCTGCAGGGAAACACGCTGGGAGTAAAGGCCGGATCTGGGTCACCCAGTATCTACTACTTATTTTATTTGCGTGTGTTGTTCCATGTTGGACAATAGACTGAGTGCCAGAAAGCATTTGAAAATCAATTTATTACAATTTTCTGTGATGTGTGAAAATTTTGTATCTGAATTGCCCCGAGGAAGTGAATACCACCAATCTGCCGCTCCAAGTAGGTTAAAACAAACACGAGGAATTATTTTCAGCTATTGAAAAAAGAGAAGAGGAAAATTGTTTTTTACAGAATGAAGCAACAGTGGCGGAAAAAAATACAGGTCCATGCACTCCAGTGGATTATGTAAAGACACCTTGTTGAAGTTTTTGCCAATACACATTGGTGTATTTTTAACCGTGCAGCCCTATAAATAAAGGCTCCTTAACTTGTAATCCACTTGAGTGCTGGGACCTGTGTTTTTTGTGTGAGTATTACTTCATTCTGTGGACACAATTTCTCTTTTTTTCCCTCTTATATTTGTCCTGGATCTTGCAGAGCCTTGTTTTACAGCATGTCACAAACCCCTTGTCGTGTTGAAGGTTGATGCCATCCATGCTAATCTTCTGTGGTGCTGCGAGGGCGTCCTCATTAATTCATTAATTTCTTTAAAACTTCAGCCAACCACAGTGCCAAGCAGTGCCGGACGCCCTGTGCCATGCGTGCCACCTGCAGCGAGTGCACCAGCAGCAGCTCGGAGTGCATGTGGTGCAGCAACATGAAGCAGTGCGTCGACTCCAACGCCTACGTGGCCTCGTTCCCCTTCGGACAGTGTATGGAGTGGTACACCATGAACAGCTGTCCACGTAAGATGTTTCACCTCATTCCTGTCCCTCTTTTCTCTGGTAATTGAGTTCACTGTCTGTTCACTCAACGTGGCTCTTACTCTTTTGTTAAGTGCACAGTTCTTATATAGAGATCTTCATCAGCCTTAAAACAAACCCTCTCACAACATGTTAAAGAACCACGACTCTCTGGAGAATCATCAGTACTGAAAAGGAGCGTCTTTGAATGCTCGTCTCTTAACCTTCATTTAACCAGGCATTGGTTTTAACTGGCATGGTGAATGACCCCTCCAGGAGAGGAGATGGGAATTAATACTCCTGTTTAATAGTTGGGTAACACAGTCTCTAGCCGGTACTTTGTTTTCTCTCTGAGCAGCAGAAAACAATTTTCATTTATTTAACCCGGCAGGTCAATTAAAAGCAAATTGTTACTTATAGCCACGGGCAGGAAAATCCCTGGTGAGGTGAGAAGTAGGAATTAAAGTATAGGCTAATATCTACAGAGAGAGGGTATAGGAAGCCAGAATTTACTGCTGAGCCTCCTGTTGGCGTTGTGGTTGTAATTCAGCGAAAACAGGAAATCTAGGAAGGAAAAAGCCCGCTTCATATCATCAAAATGAGTTTTGTATTTTTTAACTCTGAGGTGGAGAATAAAATCTGTGTGATGGGAATTTGCTCACGACTGCTGTTCCTTTTTGCAAGCCATTTAAAATTTGAGCCAGTGTCTCCATCGAAACCAGATAACCAATAGTCAAAGAGCTAAAATTTGCATAATCCGATTTTTACCAAAATCTGTTCCCAGGCCACTTTGTGGGTTGATCTGCACTCAGAGAACTCATTTTTTATTGTTAAAACTATCACCAAAACCCTGCACAGAGGTGTTTAATAGACGCATAAAGAATACATACATGTCTATGAGAGTAAAAAAAATAAATAAAATATTGTGTGTTTTCTAACTGGTGCTGTGATGTGTGTGTGCTCTGCAGCGGAGAACTGCTCAGGTTACAGGACGTGCGGGCAGTGTCTGGACCAGCCGGGCTGCGGCTGGTGCACCGACCCCAGCAACACGGGGAAAGGCCAGTGCATCGAGGGCTCGCACCGCGGGCCGTTCCAGACGTCTGTCCCCGCCCCC
>OMLF01057078.1:20847-44592 GCA_900302615.1 Holocentrus rufus | reverse complement strand
TGAAATATTGGTAGGTTCTTCTTGTGCTATTTGTAAAAGCGTTAGACACTTTACACCTTACACACTTTAACAATTAAATTAACAATATAAATGTGTATGGTGTACCTCAATTAGCATTTCTTTATTAGCCATGTTTGAAACAGCAACATATAGCCTAACCATAGAACAGCTGAGTGTAGTGTGTATTATGATGCATCATTAAAACTTTTAAATGAATGAATGAATCAGTCAGTCCATTGGCGTTTATTTTATTTAATGCACCTCGTTAATTCTTATTTAAAAAATACAAGATGGATGATGAACCATAACTGAATTGGTTCATCTTCTGAATCAACATGTCTATTTTTATCACTGCAATACGCAGAATCTGATCAGGGTTTCATGAGGCTGCTCGCGATCACATGACGTAGGCGATAGAGGTCTTCGGTGTCCCCACGCGTCTTAATAAGTGCATTCTCCTCCTGCTCTGAGATGGCAAAGCCGAAGCAAGGCCGTTGCCATAGCGACTGATGTGATGGTGACTTAAAATAAGGTGCAGTCAAAAGCTAGTTCAAAAACATAAAAAGTAGATCCTGAACACATTGATCATCACACTGATCAGAAATGGCTTCTAATGCAGTGAGACGTTATTAGAGGGAAAAAAATGTGAAAATTAGACACTTAAAACATAGAGATTGTTTGGACTGTATCACTCAGATATTTGGTCTCCTGAAATCGCAGGCATCTTGAATCAGTTTTGATTCAAAATGTAGCCTATCAGGGGTATGTTAAGGCTCTCTACACTATATGAAAAGTGTAACACTGTACAAATAAACCTCCGATGTTTTTGTCAGACAATATCTGCAAAAGTTCATATGCCACAAGCTTTCTGTTAGAGCCAGTACACTGCGAGTACACTTATCTGCAATTTGTATTTATTTATCGGTGATTCAGGCCAATGGTGAGAACCGCATAGACTCTAGAACCAATTTATTTATTCATGAATGGAAGCAATAATGGCAAATATAGTAAATAATAAAAAGGAAAGAAAATGAAGAGAAAAGAACAAACAAAAAACCCAAACAAAAAAATAAATAAATAAAACAAATAGAATAATCAGCACATGCACCAACATATTTAACAGCCTTTAAGTTAGTCAGTCTCCCAAATGACTAAATGTAAATGTCATACATTTAAGCTACAATACTGCTTTTAAAGTTATTACTCTATAAATAAAGCTTGATTGGTTGATTGATTAAAGTTGCATTATGCAAAACTGAGGGTCATTTGAAGTGAGAACTGTTTACACTCAACCACCCAAAATAATTATAAAAACAGTTAAATAAATAAATTAACAAATAAATATCAATGAAAACATGAAAATGATGAACCAAGGTGCAAACATTAAAATTGGTGCATATTCCACTTTTTTCCTCCTCCTCCTCCTCCCTCTTCTTCTTCTTCTTGTTTTGTTCATTGAGTCTGAACGGCTCTCACTTCAACTGAAATTAGTTCAAGTAAAAATTATTTTTCAAATCGTTTCTCATAATCAAGGATTCCGAGGAGCACATTTTCCAGTATTATGGCAATATCAGAGCAAGTGTATATGTATATTACAGACCCACACAAGTCTAACTAAACTTTTTTTTTTTTTTTTTTGGTGTGACGGCAATAATAGAAAAGATGAGGCACTGGTCGTGTTGTGTGTTACAAAAAGATCACTTTAATCAGAAAATGTTTAAAGGGTATCATTTATGGGTTATTATCAATAAAACGTTTTTTCTAACTTTGCTGGTTTACACAAAAGCTGTCTGACTGCTCTGTAATTTTTACTAACGTGTATACAACTGTTTTATTCCATTTTTACAAAATACAATTACAAGATATTTCTGCATTGTTAAAAAAAAAATAGGCTACCATTTGCCACCCTCCTTTCTGGTAGCACAATATTGGAATAATACAACAGCAGGCGCACTTCTCCTCCCCGCCGAACCTCGCGATGACGTCGGCGACACCCGGAAGTACGGTCAGAGGGAGAGCTCCCTGCTTCTGGCACCTCTCTGTCCACATGCCTATTGAAGGTTTGCAGCCCAGTTTCCGTGACAAACGCGGGGAATTTCGGAGGAGAGGTAGAAGGTAAGACGACACGACGGCAGTCAGGAAATAAAACAGTCCCGTCGAGGTTATTCGGTCTGGTTCTTTGAGCTTAGCAAAGCAGCTAGCATGCTCACTACCAAGGTAAACATACCATTAGCTACTGCCTCTCCGCGTTGACAGTGTATGATTACCAGCACCTGTGGTTGTACTGTTGTGTTAAACTACATTAACTGGCTAGCAGAGAAGCAACGACCTTTTTAGATGCTAACTAAACCCAGAGCAACATGAGGGTTTGGTGTATACACACTCTGTGTCATAAGGACTTGAGAAATGTTACAGCACACTCTTAATGTATCAGTAATACATCGTATTACGGTAAAAGCGGTATAATTTAAAATTGTATTTAATTCCACTGCTTCAAACATATGGCAAGGTCCGCTTTTGTTTTTAACTGCTTAACTGAATCATTTGGCTGCTGACTGTTCATCATTCATTAAGATTGATTGATGATTGATTTATGCAGAAATTTGTCAGCTTGTATGTTTGTGTGTGTAGTCAGCTGATTTTCTCAAGTTTAAATAAAGATTCAGTGAACTAATTATCAGCTGATTTTTAGAAGTTTAAATAAAAGTTTTGTGAATGAATGAACAAACTTTTTTTTTTAACGTGGTGATGTGTCTCTAGCAGCCTTTGCAGACATGAACAGTGAAAACTTCACCCTGAGTGAGAAGCTGGTCTCACCCTCCTACATCAGACAGGGGTCCCAGGCTCGCCGCAGCCACGAGCAGCTCATCAGACAGCTGCTGGAACAGGTAAAGCCAGCAGGTGCCTTCAGCGTGGCTGCAGACTGCCACAATCGAGGAAAAAAACATTCAGTCTGTACACTTTGTATGTTGCAGGGCAAGTGTCCAGAGGAGGGATGGAGCGAGAGCACCATAGAGCTGTTCCTGAATGAGCTGGCTGTGATGGATAGCAATAACTTCCTTGGAAACTGCGGCGTAGGAGAGAGGGAGGGACGAGTGGCATCCAGCCTTGTGGCCAGAAGACATTACAGGTTCATGATGTTTAATAATAAGAGATTGGGTTCGCATCTCAATCACAGTTGCCTTGTCTCTGTATGTTCATCCAAAAAGGTGCGACCACTTCCCAAAAAAAAACCTCCCCGTAATGGAATATTCAGTCCTCTTTCTCATACTGAGTGCATCTGCTTTATATACAGTATTTTAATCAATGATTGAGGTTCATGAAGTTTAACACTAACTTTATGATGGTAGAACACGGTTAGTCTGCAAATACAAATTTCAGTAACACAAATTCCAGAGTGGATTCCAAGGAGTGAGTGAGGAACAAATCAGGAATGAACTTAAGAACAGACTTAACTGACTGAAAATTATTGTAGTACCTGAATAAAGACCACTTACTTAATGCGTTGTTCCTGATTAACTCTTAATAAGATGCTAAATGGCTCATAAGCAACAACAAATAATTACTACCTTATTACCACCATATTAGCTGCTATTTTTCTGCCTATTTTTTAAGTAGTGCATCACCCAACCCAACTGATAAATAGCTACTTACTTAATACTAGTAATAAATCAATATGGGGACACATAAATTATAAGCACTGGCAAGATATCTTAACATATAAATGATTCATGCACAGTAAAAACTGAGTAGTGATTTGTCATTTGCATAGTGACGTTCCAATTTACTCGAGGGAGTACAAAAATGCTAATGGTAAGATCATCATGAAGTGATGATGCATTATGAGTAACCACACAGCATGACACATTTCTTCACTTGAGAGAACACAAAAATAGTTCATAGTTCAATAGTTCATGTTTTTGATAACAGCCATTTAGCTCCTTATCAGCACAGTTTCTAAGGAATGATGCATTAAGTAACTGGTAATGTGAATTCACAGATAACCAGGTACTAATAAGTCAACACTGGTTCATGATGGTACAGTGTCTAACCATCTGTTTTACATAACTCATCATTACTTACTATATAGTGCTTGATTCACAGTTATTCATAAACTACTTAAGCATTTGTCAACTAGCAGCTCATTCCTGATTTGTTCCTCACTCATTCCTCAGCATCTACTCAGGATTTTGTCTACTTCATTGTAAAGTGTTATCCAATTGACCTATTCAACCAGCTCAGCAGCCAAATTGTAGTAAATTCATGTTTTGGCTGGCAGATTTTCTATTTTAGCAGCTTTCCTACTTATTCCTACTTACAGATTAGAAATTGGCTTGTTTAATGAACAATTTTTATTAATTTTGTGTTATTTAAACAATTTGTAAAGTTATTTCAAAGTTACTTGGCCTGTGTGCACTGTCATGCAGGTTGATTCATGGCATAGGTCGGTCAGGTGACATCGCTGCCATTCAGCCCAAAGCAGCAGGATCCAGCCTGCTTAACAAGCTGACCAACTCAGTTGTGTTGGACATTTTAAAACTCTCAGGTGTGTGCATCTATGACGTCTCCAAAGACTGTTAATAGCTCCAGACTGCTTTTCAGTAATATTCTGTATATGTGTTAAAAAGATTTTTTGAGATTTTTTTTGCTGTTTATTGTTTAGTTGAACAAAATTTGCTCTTTGGCTGAATTAAATTACAAATTAAGTTTGAAACTGCAGTTGTTGAAAGAAAAATCTAAACATTTTGTGTGTCGATAACAGGGGTGCGGAGTGTGGCTAGCTGCTTTGTAGTTCCCATGGCAACAGGAATGAGCTTGACTCTGTGCTTCCTGACCCTTCGTCACCGGAGGCCCAAGGCTCGCTTTATCATTTGGCCCCGCATCGACCAGAAGTCCTGTTTCAAAGCCATGATCACTGCAGGTCAATAACATGAATTTACTGATAATCTCAGGCTGCTTCCCCAGTCGCCCTCACATCCTCTGCACACAGATCCTGCTGAGCTAGACTGATGTTAAAAATGTGATGATGAAAGAGGAAATTTTCTGTGTAACATTTGCACCTGCTAATTTTTTTTTAAAATCAAACCAACCACGTTTATTTATTTTTTCTCATTAAAAATACCCTTAGGCTAGAAACCTTGCAGTTGCATTTTAAGAATCCAATATTTTTAAAGCTGTTCAGTACCTTTCTAAAATAATAAAACTGACTGAAAAATTGGTATGGTGCAAATAAATGTTGGTTTTCTGCACCCAGCCCTGTTTTAATATGCAAAGTGGAGCTTCTGCTGCTAGAAGATTTGTCATTGTACCCATCAATATGCATCATGGCACAGAGGTTGGCTTGGGACGCAGACTTATTTAACTTACATGATCATTAATAATTTGTTAATTAATAATTCCTGTAATAATTCATAAAGCTTTCGTCCTCATCACTAGTTTCACTGAACATTAGCACTAACATAATTGGATTTTAAAGTTTCTTACCTTTTTATATGCCTCTGTAGTATTTATTTCTCACTGACAGAAAATGCACACTCACACTGGAGAATCATAAGTCTTGTCTTGCTCATATCTGCCTGTCGAATCCACTGTGGTTAGGCTTTGAGCCCGTGGTGGTGGAGAATGTCCTGGAAGGTGATGAGCTGCGGACAGACCTGGAGGCAGTTGAGCGCAAGATTGAGGAGCTTGGAGCAGAGAACATCCTGTGTGTTCATTCAACTACGTCCTGCTTCGCCCCACGTGTCCCCGACAGGTAGTTATGAGCCCTTAACAAAAAACAAAAAAAAGAAAATAACAAAAAAAAACATCAACAGCAAACATCCATTTCCCTTACAGTTGTTTTTAAATATCTCTAAATCAAATTAACTTGAATTGTGTGTTAGGTGTCAATTTTTGTTTTTTTCTCAAACTGGATTATCTGTTCTGGAAATGCCATCTTGCAACATCACAAGAGTGAGTTATGCTTTGATCATAACCGTTTCTTGTATTTGCATACAGTCATCCCCCACATCACACACAACAAGAATATCAGAAGAAAGTGCACGCTCTGTCGCAATATCGCAGGAAAACAGCCCTGATACACTTGGCAATTAAAATTTCCCTTGAAAAGTAAACAGCAGAATATAGCCACCAGCAGAGATTCCTGGGTTCAAGCCAACAGAGACCATTAGAAGCTGAAAGCTTCCGCAGCTTCATTAGAAATATCCACCAAGTTTGGTGATGTTCTGTCAGTGATTTATGGCCAAATTTGTTTTCAAAAGTTTTACACACGTGATTCGACCTTTTTTATGAATTATGTACTTTTGTAATGTTTGATAATGACTGCAGAATTTCTTATTTATAGTCTGATTTGTGTTATGCCACGCCCATGTTTTTGCATTTGAATGAAACTTTCAGGGTGTGTGTTACAGATACTTAGCATGACAGATCCTGCAAGTTTGGTGATGAATTGTTTTTGAGTTTGGTCTATTTATATACTGAGCTACGCCCCTTTTGAAGTTATTGGTCAATATCTTGAAAACTAAATAAGATATCAACAAGCTTTGATAACGCAACGTACTTACAAAACAAGAAATATCAAGAACAGTAAAACAGTAACAGGCATGCGAACAATTTAACCAAAGCCAAGCCTATTAAAATAGAAAGTTGTCTTAAAAGAATAAAGCAAATACCGTTATAACTGTGTTGACACACTTGCAAATGTTCAGAGTATCGTTGATTCACAGGATAAAATTTTAGAGAAATGTTAAACAAACCGTGGTGCGGTTAGAACTGCGGATTTGTAACTAGTTGATTTGCCTCAGGATGTGGGCATGTCTGTCATTCACCTGGTATCTTGTCTTGTCTTGCAGGCTTGAGGAGTTGGCTACTGTGTGTGCCAAATATAACATCCCACACATTGTTAACAATGCCTATGGAGTTCAGTCATCCAAGTGCATGCACCTCATACAGCAGGTTGGTACCACCAACGCGCAGCCCATCTCTCTGTATAATTTGCATGCTTGACTCTGTCAGGTATTTACCCTTCCCGTGACTAAGCACTCTAAATTTTAGTACAAATACCTCTGCACAAACCTCACCTTGCTGGCAGTCATTCACACAGACTTCACAGGTAGAGAGGTAGGTTAAATTTGACCTTTAGTGGTTTCAGAGTCATAAGAAACCTTTTTTTCCATATTGTATGACAGTGTCACTCACATATTCTTTATCTGCTGGTTGCAGCTCTTCACTGAAGCTACATCACATTTAAACAGAGTGAAATATTCAAGCCCAAGATGAGACTGTTTTATGGCTGCAGCATGACATCAAATAGAAAATATTTACATGTCTTGTGCATCATTTTAAACATATTTCCCTGTAATTTATCAGGACAAATTTGGTATCATTGGAAACTTGTGATCTCCACTCGAATTTAAAACAAAGTTTCAACAAAGCAGAATTGGAAGAGGTTAAGAAATGTAGTCAGACACTTTCCTCCCCCCAGTTAGAAACAATTACTGCCTGTCTGTATGTATTACTATACTGTGGATCATTGTATTGATTAAAATCAGTTTAGGTACCCACTATATGTATAAATGTCCTCACCTCCCAGCTCATTTAAAAAGGATTTCAGATTGCTTGTTGCTGACATGTGCAGCCCAACTCTTTGTTGAACTGTCTTTTGTCAGGGAGCCCGTGTTGGAAGAATTGATGCCTTCGTGCAGAGCTTGGACAAAAACTTTATGGTTCCAGTAGGTGGTGCCATAATAGCTGGTTTTGATGAGTCCTTCATACAGGAGATCAGCAAAATGTACCCAGGTTAGTATTAGTGATGACGCTGCCGTTGTCTTCTTTTTTGTCATCTCTTCTTTCAGTTCCTCTTGAAAAGCATGCATAAAGTGGAAGTCAGGATGGAACTGTGATAAAGTGTGGAGTGCAGATATAGGAAGGAGGAGTGAGAGTTATTTGTTCAGCATGCACTTTGATTGCACTTAACAAAATACTTTTACAGTAATTAGAATTGTGTGTTTTGCCCCCTGTCTCCAGGTCGAGCATCAGCCTCACCCTCCCTTGATGTCCTCATTACCCTTCTCACCCTGGGAGCCAGTGGCTATAAGAAACTCCTGTCAGAAAGAAAGGTGAGCACACACACACACGCACACACACAGACACACACATTAATAAGCCTACTCTGTAGTTAAGTTCAAAGCACATCATTTATCCCTTAGGGGCAATTTGGTGCAGGGCAAACAGTGGTGTACATTACATAAGCAGTCACATCAGACACAACGGTAAAAGGCAAGGAAGTAGGCATCAAATAAATACACTAGAAGGTGATAAATAGAAAAATTGTATAATATAGGTTATAATAAAAACAATTTGCACAAAGTAGAGCAGATAGAGGGTGTCAGATGTCTTTAAGAGCCACAGTCAATAAATTAAGTAGGCAAGCGGTTGCTCTGTTACCGTTTTGTTGCATATCAGAATGATTTGGGACACAAATCTATCTTGTTAATGCAGAGTTTGAGTGTGGCCTTCCAACATGGTGATGGTTTTGCTCAGCCAGTCACCACATGAGCAGCATCCAGAATTTTTGCACGTTATTTGTGTATGACATCTGCAGTTTATTGTCAGAAGGTACAACAGGGCCTGGCACAAAGACGCCATGCCAATCTCATGTCAATAATTATTCTTTTTTTTGCCACTGAAGAACACAAAGAATAGCTTGCATAAGGTGTTTTTCACTTACAGTTGAACGCATGGCACGACTGTGTTTAGCTCTCTGCGTTTACCTGCTCTCTGTAGAGTGAGACTGTATTCTTCACTGAGCTGTATGCTTTGTAGGGGGAGTAGGGAGGTATATAAAGAGAAAATTGATCCCGGAGTTTCGAAAAACATCCCCTGGTGGCTCCCTACTCAAACGCAGAGCTGCTAACAATGCAGCATCCTCCTCTTCAGATGCTATTCACTGCACCATTCTTACACTTCGGACCTGATGTACCACAGCAGGATGCAGAAACACAGAAAGTGTTGGATGCATGAGAAACTTTTGGAAATACACCAATACCTTTCAGTTGATTTGTTTGCTCTTGGGATACTGGAGGTGGGGAATTTAGTTTAAACAGATTGCATCTTGCATTGCCATTGTCTTCCTGATCTGTTCCATCAGCGAAAACCTTTGCACAATGCATCATCCAGTCACAACTGAGTAAAGTGACTCACATGTAAATAAAAATGACACTTCTTACAATGCCAGAATGCTATTAACTTAAAACCCACTCCACTGCAAGGAAATCCGTCTAGGAGATTCCTCTGGCCTCTCACATGACCTAACGCCGTTAAGGCTTATTGATTTCTCTTGGTCCAGATTATGCATAATTAATGTACTGGACCAGCTCGCCACAGTGTCTGCAGAAATGAACGATTTGCTCACATCCTCACTGGAGTCTCTACACTTTGAATAATTCAGACCACATGTATTGCTTTTCTTATGGACAATATTCAGGCGGTTTTGTAAGCCATTTTATTTGTAGATATTCATACACCTGATTTAATAATATTATGAACTGTGAAAATAACCGGGTCCCATATAAGGATGGATTAGGTAATGTGTGTTTCAGCGTTTCATAGTCCCTCGTAAGATTAGGATAGGTTTTAGTCATCAGATACACACACACACTTATTGTCTGCATTGTCGTGGCCGTGCACACCCTCTCTACCACTGCCACCCCTCCTCCCTCTCCTCCAGAGATAATATAGTCGTCCATTGTTACAAGAGAACAAGGGACATTTAGGGACTCTTGACATCATTGAAAGGCTATTTGTATTTGACTCATGACAGAGAAAATATTTTCCTCCTTGATGTTTTCAAGCAAAGTATGAGTCAGCAGAGAACACTATTGTGCACTGGTACCCTCCCTCTGTTCCAGAGAATGGCCCCTTAATGCACGGCGCTGCACCGGAGAAATTACAGCCTCGAGCCAACAACAGAAACACTGCAATTTCTTCTCGTTAATGCAGCACCTCCCTATCCCGTTCTCCTAACATTAACAAGTGTCCAGAACCCCTTCACCCACTTCTATTCTGCAGGGACGTCAAGCCAAGCACACATTGTCAGCACTTCTGCGAAATTTAGCTGTGAGTTAAAATCACGGGCTAAAAGCCTGCGCTCCTCCTCCTCCTCCTCTCCTGTCTTTCTAATTGATCCCAGAGGTAGATGTGTGATGTGAACAGAGATCTTGACCACAGCTGGAGAGGAAGAGGACGCTTGATAATTTCTAGCTTAGTCAGGGGAGCTGCTGCACTGAAGTTTGGAGAGAGATCGAGGCAGGCAGGGAGGGAGGCAGGGAGGGAGGGAATGGGGGAGTTGGGGGATGGGACAGCCTGCTTGCTGTGGGTAGATTTGCTTGATTAGCAATAAACCAAGACTGCTGCTGCTAAAATAAGGCTGTGGTAGTGCATGAAGGGAGCATTGTGCCTCTATTTATAGTTCTTTTGTATGGCTCACCCCACACCCTCTCCCTTTCTTTCTCCCCATGAATTTTTCTCTGTGTCTGCATGGCCTGAAGGAGATTTATTTGCACCTGGCTCAGGAGCTGAAGAGCCTGGCAGCAGCACACGGCGAGAAATTGCTTCACACCCCTCATAACCCCATTTCACTAGGTAAGCTTGACGCACTGGATGCAAAGCTGGTTGTATATATGCTCTGTGCGTAAGACCACAGCACAAAGCCCCATGTTAATATTAGTCTTTTTTCACTTCTGAAAGCTACATTATCTTCTTTTTTTTAATGCACTGCAGACTTTTTAATTTACTTTCTAATCTCTGGCTGTTAACTCATGGTGTGTATGTGGGTGTTGGGTGGATGGGTGCGGCACGTCTCTCCTCCAGCTATGTCTCTGGATGGTCTCCAGGCCGAGAGTGACAAGGCAGTGACTCAGCTGGGCTCCATGCTGTTCACCCGCCAAGTGTCGGGAGCCAGGTATGAACCCACGCAGATCCGCAGGGCATGACCACGATCTGCCCGGAGATGGAGAGAGAGGACAAACGGGAGAAAGGAGGTTCAGAAATGGGGCGAAACTAAGAGCAAAAGTTGTGGTCTGTGTGTGTGTGGCGTGGGGGTTGGAAATCTCAGGGAGTGGGATAGAGAGGCACTGGCAAAAATCAACATTCGTTACAATAAAGTTTATTTAAATTTAGAGAGATGGGGATGAACAAACACAGCAAGAGTGTAGAAATAGTTAGGGGTGAACTTGGTGATGTCGAACAGAGCGGCCAAAGGAAATCTGCTATCAGACGGATCTGCTGAATCAGGAGGTACAAAAGCCACTTTAGATGATTAGACTGTCAGTTCTATCAGAGCCATCTCCTAATTATAGAGGACGCTTCCATTACGCTTCAGCAGGCTATGCCAAGTCCACATAAAGCGATGCTGTTTCCAATGGGACAACAAACACGAGCTTTGATGCAAGTTGTGATGGACAAGTTCTCGCTCCCATTGCTCGTGTTTCTCCTGGCAGTGAGGAGGGGTATTTGTCAGATCTTCATCGTTGCTTTTGGCCTCAGTCACCCAGCATGAAAACATAATGGGAGGTGGGGGAGTGGGCTGCTTTTTGTCATTTTTATTTCCCCGTTTTTTCGCCCAGTAGCTTGTGACCAGGCTTGGGTAACAACTTCAATATTTTAAACATCCTCATGAATGATTTGTGTCATTCTGTTGTGATTGTATTGTGTTCACGCTTAAATGCACACATGGTTCCATTACATTATAAATGCATCAGTGAAATAGCCTCTCAAGCTCTTTTCCAAATGAACATGCTCATTTTCCAAAGTTACAGTGTTGAACTTATTCCCAGGTCTGTTATCTTTTTCTCTCAACAGCACACTTAAACTGAGAAGCATCGGTTTCAAAAGTTTGTGCCAGTGATACATGCAATATTTTGTGTCATTATTACCTGTGGCGGTTGGTGATTCACTTTTGTGAAGTGATCTATTTTCAGTGCTAGCCACAAATAAATACATCTTTAAATAAATAAATACATCGGCATAAGATAAGCAAGTTCAGTAGTAAATTGCATTAACTTGGTTTCTTGATAGATCTCTTTTGCAGAGTTGAGACTTTTTTAAGAAACCATTTGTGCTGCTTCAGACAGAGCAAAACTATCCACCTAAAAATGTAGCTAGCCTTTTAGCATCGGTGATATGCTATTCTCTCTACATTGCAAAACAGATTAACTGAAACTGTACATTACATTGGAATGCATTCACTTTCACAGTGTTCTTGTACACATGGGCTCAGAAGCTACTCAGCAATTGATTTTACGTTAAAGTGAGTCTAAACTGTGCTGACAGTGACACACCCTTCAACTTCAGAGGCTTGGGTATTATTACCGTATCGCAGAGTTTGACACTTTGAAACCAGCCCAAGTCCTATTATAACACAGCACACCAGTTTGTCTCATAACACCCACCTCTGGATTGGTGTGGTGTTCATTTTAGCTTTCAGATATCGCTCACTACAGTAGAATAACACTGCCATTTTTTTTTTGGAAGAGGATTGCTGTAGAATCCAGGCTGCAACCTGTTCACTGATATTGCCGCAGTGCCTCATTTCTCCCAGATCTTCCTTTTGGTAAATCAGCAAGGGTTTACAAAGATATGTGCACTGCTGATGCAATGAAGAATGGCTTTCTAGACAGCTAGTTGACTTAAAAGAAATACTTCTCCTGTAAGGATTTTGGAAATGTGAACCCACTTGAGACAAGCAAATTTACGGTAATAGCATTGTGTTTTACGTGCCATTGCTCCCCTGTCTGTAATTTTCGCTGTTTGTTGGCCAAGTAATATCAAAGGTACCTGAATCAAATTCATGGGAATTGTATACAAGATCAAACCTGAGCAAGGTGTGGCCTGCTCACCTGTTGCCACACACTGGCATGAAATTCAGTCTTAAACCTCGAAAATGCAACACTTTCATCTTCAGACCATCACTATTTCCAGTATTGCTGTGTAGTGGTCCAAAGATAAACTCACTGAGAATAACTTGTAGGGACTTGTTTATGTTGTCACAATTGTGAGGGTAGATTGTTAAAGAGGGAAAAGGTTGTGTGTTCAGGAGCTTTATCCTAAGCTGGATTGCAACTCTATGAAATGAAAGAAAATAAATGGAGCGTTCATTTAACATGCTCAGCTTGTAAGTGCTTTTAAATGCACAGTTGCATGATATTTAATTCCATAAATAGCACAAGTGCATGAAGCCAAATGCATGTAGCAAGATCGGACGTGCATTTGACCCCCCCTGCTGACTCACAGGATGTTAATTGCTGTAAACCCATCAGAGAATCTCTTCTGATTGAGTGAGTACAGCTGCTGCATTGATTTGATCCTGAGTACGTAGCATTACAAATTGTTTCTCCGCTCTCCCTAAATAATCAAATGATTTTATTAGATTAAGCATTTTAGGTGCTTCTGTCTTAAAGGCTATACAAGAATGTGAATAGCCAAACTTTCAGCCAGCTTGTTCTATTCTTGATATGGCTGATAAATAATCGCTCTGCCCCTGCACTAAATCATCCTTGTTTTGGTTTCTAGGGTAATACCCCTGGGCAAGGAGCAGACCATAAGCGGACACACATTCCGCGGCTTTATGTCCCACTCAGAGGTGTACCCATGCCCCTACCTCAACGCTGCCTCTGCAGTGGGCATCACTCGAGAAGACGTGACGCTGTGCATCAAAAGGCTCGACAAGTGCCTGAAGAACCTGAAGAAAGAGTGCAGCACGGCTCAAAGCACTTCACCATCACCCCAGTCATGCCAGGAAGACGCCACTGGAGAGTGAAAAACCAAAAATAATCTCCATAGGGATTGTACCCACTATTGCATTGCTTACGTGCATTGCTTATTTTAAAAGGACACCCAGAATTTGAGATATTAGACGTACTGGCATTGGATGTGCAGGTGCAGGTGAGATCATTCAGTGGCACCAATCGAGAAAATGATACTTGTTTTGTCTCACATTCTAACTTCTGCAGCCTGCACACACTCGCCAGCTTGGAATTGGCAGCGTGTGCTGAATGGCACTTTTTGATTGACGCTCTGTGATCTGTTTATCGTTCCAGACCTTTTCATACGATGAAAGGCTGGGATGTTTTGCGAGATTGATTTCCACATCCACACAGCCGGAGATGAAACCGGTATTTGAAACGTCCTAAAATGGCATAACAATCATGGAGGCATCACTGTAAAGAGCGGTGTTGTAATACTTGTCATTTATGTGAGGAAGCATCTAAAACAGCTCTGTCCAATCATGCGCCATCAAGAGCCATACATCTGCAGGTGTTAATCACAGACACTGCAGAAGCTAATTTCACTGATTAATTCCCCCTTCTAGTTGATCAAGGGCTTATCAGTGAAGTCAGCAGGTGTAGTGTTTGCTTGGAATAAAAAACCTGGCTCCCAGTGGCCCATGGGTATAAAAAAAAAAAATGATATAAAGTTTGACCAAAGCCTCTATAGTTTTGTGTTTCAATGTTTGTTGTGGTTTTATTGAAGATGCTCAGTTTCATTAATGATGAATGATGATCTTGCACTCAACTTTGCTTCCACAATGTCATTTTTTGTAATTTAGTAATTAAAGGCACCTAAAGCCACTATTGTGTTATCATTAAAGAGATATTAGATGTCTTTAAACTAGTCAAAATTTCAGTTTGAAAACACTTTTTTAAATCATTAGCAAATACATGATCGACTTATGCCCTTCTACAGTTTCAATCTGTAGTATGTTGTGCAAAGTCTTCTCCACCATGTGTAATGTGATACAAACGCCATGGGAGCACTGACTCCATCTTAGCCCCATTTCAGCCCTCCATATTTGATTATGTTATTCATTTTCCGGCTATGTAACAGATAGCTAACAGAGATAATCAATGAAGTACACCAAACAATGTAGTTATCCATTCATCTGTCCTTTTTTGCCTTCCCGCTAACCCCTATAGGCTCACGGCTGGCTGGAGCCTATCCCAGCATGCACCGGAAAGAAAGCAAGGAAAATATTCCCCTGTGGGCAATTTTGATTGATCAGTTCACCTTATTGGGAGATACCCAGAGGATTCAAAGGGACCCAAGTAAACACAGGGAGAAGATGCAAACTCACATACTGTCAATATGTAGGGCTCTGCTATATGGACAGAATCAAATATCACAATATTATTGACTCAATACCTCAATAATTTTTGTAAGGATAATAACTGGTGCTCTCACACAATATTTACACAATGAGATTTTTGATAAACAGTCTTTAATGTGGCAGTGATTACCAAGCAGGTACAGGCAACAGCTAGAACAGTCTAATAAGTGCAGAAAACTGCATCCCTTTACTGTATGCAGGCTTTAAAACCAGAAAAGACAACATCATATCTCGATATTACAAATCCCAGACGATATCTGTTATCACGATATCGATATATTGCCCAGCCCTAAGAATAAGACAGATAAATGTTCTAAATAATTACCCATAGGCCAATAGGATGAATTTGGAGCTCCATCTCTCTTTCACGAGACTTGGCCATGGAAACTGGCATGTAATCGAGGTAGTCTTGTCATGTTTGCACATGAGTTTTCTTAAATCCTCAGCTCTCTGATCTCAGTCATTAAGAGGCAGAGCAGGTAGTGGCCCGAGGCACAAAAATAGACTCCGACTGAAGCTCCTCTGACTGATGACTAATCTATATTTCGATACAGCGCTGTGCACGTTCTACCTATGCACTCCCTAACATCTGTTGGGGATTATCAGGGTTGATTGCTGTTTGACAAGCCTGGGGCATTTGAAGTACTCAGTGCACCCATGAAATACCAAAATAACTGCATCGGTATTTGTTTTCTTTTATGGTTGCGTAGCGCCTCAGTCAGAGTATTAAGAAACAATTAATGCTCTAAGGACTGCTTCTCAGTGCTAAAGTTCACTATCTGGTATATCATAACACGAACAATTCAAAGGTGCATTTTTCTTATGCAAACGCATACAGTACAGGCTGTTGTTCAAAAAGTCTCTCTCTCTCTCTCTCTCTCTCTCTCTCTCTCTCATACATTTCTCTGTCACAAAACTGTTTTTTGCAGCTCTGCGTTCTCTCCCTGTCACCATTTCGCCCCATTTGGTGCTGATGTTGCAGGGATGCTGTGGGGACAGAGTCTGACCCCCCCTCCTCCCTTTCACTGTTCAAGTCTGCTGCAGTATGTAAATCTGAAGAGGCCTGCCGCTGAGAAACTTTTGTATTGTCATTGTATCATCACTCTACGTCCTTCACGTTTGATGATTTTCAAAGTTTCTGGGCATTGCACAGTCTCTTTTAATATGTTACCCATTGACAGCGGTTGGTGGTGGCTATTTGTTCACGTGGCACGTTTAAAACAGGAACAACTATTTCTAGAATAATGAATAACTTAAGTGTTTATCCCATTAAAATGAAGTTATCACAGTAGGTTGTAACTGAGAACGCATTGCGGCGAGGAAACAGCTCAGGCCGACAAAAGAGATGAACTGACTCAAGCACTGGGGTGAGCCAAACATACGCCGCATTAGGGTAGAATTAGTGTTTAAGTCTTTTTTATTCATGTTCAAGAGGCTCCAGCGACCTTTTGGTTCCATGCACCCCATCCAATTGTTTACCCTCATCCACCCTCTCCAAAATAGACGGCGCCTTTTTAAAAATAGCCCTCCTAAATCTGCACCACGCACTCAATCATAAGTCCCAAGTACCCCAGGGATGTTGCTGCTTGACAAATTGCCCTCTCAGCAGCTGCCAGGTATGGTTCCGTGACGATGGAGCACCAGGCCGGTACCCACAGGGACATGGGGCACCAGGCTGATACCAGCAGAGACATCATAGCATCGCGCCCAGCTGGCCTTGTCAACTTATGCAGTGTGTAACAGTGCAGAGCGGCTTTCATGTTAACTCTACCATGAACATCTAACTTAATTTCCAAATCATAACCGAGATGTTATCCCAAACTGGCCTACGTAGATCGGGGGCGGTCTGCGCTGTCCATGGTGCTGCAGTTATGCGCCTGTGGGCTTCATCCAGCTGGCTCCTGTTTTAATATTGTATTGGCAGTACTATAGGCTACGTTTGGTTTCCCTCATGAAACTCTGGAAATCAAGTCTTGATGTATCCCATGAGTTTGGCTTTATCCAGTGGTGATCAAACCTACTTCTCAATCTTAATTGTAAACCCATAGCCTACTGTTAAATAATAATGACATTACCAAAATATGTTTACAGATGTGTTTAAAACTATGTCAAAACTGGCGAAAAATCGATTTGTATACAGATTAATTCATTTGAAATTAATTTTGGATAAAAATAAATACATTTTCTTCATATTTGAGCTATTGACGGCATGCTGTATATTCAGTGTATATATTACCAATAAATCTACATGCACAAAAATGGCCAGCTTTCCTGTTTTGAAGCATCTCTCCATCTAAGTGCAGGGTAAGAGAACTGCACGGGTTAATAAATCGGACGCTGATGGCCATAACGAGCCTCGTGGTATCTTCTTTTCAACGCATTGTGCACGGATATTTAACGAATACTTATCCTATTGAAGCTCTGACTTAATAAATAATTAAATTGGACGGAGGGGAGCTGCAGCTGATTTGCTGATGTCAGGAATTCAGTGCAGCATTTCATGGTGCAGGGTGTAAACGCAGTGCCATCTGCCTCGGTGTTCTCAGCAAACCTCACACATGCAAGCCCGGCAAGAAAGATGCTGCCAACTCTCAAGATTTGGGCATTGTTTTCTGTCTCACTATTGTACCTGTTTCAACCGGTCCATTTGAAGAAGGTTTTCCGATGCCCTTCAACATGCAGCTGCTCCAAGGAGTCTATCATTTGCGTCGGGTCCTCCTATGTCCCACGGATTTCTCCCAACGACATCAATTCTTTGTGAGTAGCCTACCCATATGGTGTATACAGTAAAAATATGTATACAGGATATAGCATGTATTCATAATGAGTAGCAATATTTGGCAAGTTCGGTCCATGGGCTATATAGCCGACTGTATGTTCACATTATGTAAACCCTGAGCTGCCATAGGGTTTGAAGACAGTGCAGTCCTGACTCTTTTCTCTGCAGCTGAGATCATCACTTTTTCGATTTGCACATTTTATTATTTTTGATTGATTCGTCCATTGACTGTGCTTTTCCTTCAGGAGTATCGTCAATGGGACTTTCTCCGAGGTCAAGGAGGCGATGTTTGCCCACATGCCGTCTCTCCAGCTGCTGTAAGAGTTCAGCTGTCCATTCTACCATCAATATTGGCTGTATATCATCTTTAATGTTCAAAAAATTCCTTAGCTTGTCTCCAGAGCCTAGTGTTCAGACAAGTGAAAGCTGACAAATTGTTTCTTGGCACTGATTTAAATTTCACGTGTCAAAAGCCAAGGCAAGGTAACGATATCTTCGTGTTTCTGAAAGTGGTGCTTGCCAAATGCATCAGGCTGTAGTGATATTAGGTCCGACAATGGGAAATTCCTCAACTGCCACAAGTAACTCTCCAATCTGGACACTTCTAGCATAGAATAGATCAGATTGGTACTCTACAGAAACATTCAGTCCACTAACATCTTTACTGAATTCACTCCAAAGCCTCTTCACACTAGAAACTTGCAAGTTGAATCTGATGCAGATATTCACCCTATTGAAAGTGTGGCATATAAATCTATTTATAGGCTACGCTGTTATAGTTGTAATAAAAGCAGAGAAGAGTTCAGATAGAGTGGTCACCTTGGGCCACCCGGGAATTAAATCAATAACATAATGTCATTGCTGCCTCTTTGCTTTGACCAGCTCACCAGGCTGTGGATGCATAACATTTACTACTGTCAGGATGCTCCTAAATTATACATCCCCCATAAGGGAAATGGGCTTGAGTCTGAGAGCTAGCCCATACCATACTTATTATACCTACCATTGATCTGCTTTGTTACTCCAGTACTCG
Source organism: Holocentrus rufus (assembly GCA_900302615.1). NCBI lineage: Eukaryota > Metazoa > Chordata > Actinopteri > Holocentriformes > Holocentridae > Holocentrus > Holocentrus rufus. The sequence goes on along the minus strand of OMLF01057078.1, from coordinate 25,617 downwards.
TTGTTGTGATGTCAGCATAAACAAAAGGCGTGGCAGGTATGTTATAGAGCATTAGCCCACAGCAGGAACATACTCTGTTGCTCCACATCTCATGACATGAGTGCAAATCTTTCCTTCCTTTTAATATCAAACTATCTTTCATCATGGCATTACTTTTTGCAACTATCATGGCATCTTCCTCATGTTAAAACTAGAAGAGACAAAATTGGTCAAATTTATTGTATGAGAAGTATCCATAGTGAACTCACCTAATTGTAGCAATGGAATCTCGTATATATTTTTCATATAGCTAGTGTTTGCTTGCTGGTCTTCATATTTTGCAGTGGCTACCACAATGCACTGATATGGTGACAGTGAGCAATAAAACATCTTGTGTTATGACAATATGTTTCACAGGCGTGTTTGCATTAACTATTGGGCTGAGAGAATGACGCCTCCTGTGAGAATATTTCATATGCCACAGTAGGTGTATTAGCTGTTATGAGCTGCTGCCCTATCACTGCCTGCCTTTGTCATTGAGTGTATGGCTCCCCTGTAGTTGTCAAGGAGAAAGCAAATGATCTGTTCTCCATGTGTGACAGTTAAAATTGGAGTGACAACAAATCCCTCTCACAAAACATGACTGGAACTCCTATTGCAGAATTAAATTGGCAATATTGTTTAGCTAATTGTTGCAGTAAACCTCCAAAATTGTATCTTTTGATTCCCACAGTAAGAATAATATTATGCAGCACTTAAATAATACACTAGTCCAGGGGTTCCCCAAGTTTTTTCATAACAAGAACCCTCCAAGTAGATCTTCTTTAAGCTGCTTTTAATAAAGATGAAAGATTTTGTCCTCTGGAACCCTATCTGAGAAGATTTGACTGGAGTTTTAACTGTATACTGTAGATGAGAGGATACTAATGGAGTGAAGAGAAAAAACACGACTAAAATAGTTACTCATTTTGACTATTTAATTAGTTCCCTTCAATAGGCAAACCAAATGGAGACATTTTTACTTGCATCTATCATGTTCCTTGGGTACAAAAATGTTTGGACTATCACTTTTCTCCTTGGTAGTACCTAACATCCACAGTTGTTTTTCATGACTCTCTACAGGCTTTTGAATTCCAATTCTCTTACAACTATAAGGGATGATGCATTCTCTGGTCTTCCACACCTGGAGTACCTGTAAGTACTTTGATGCTATTTGTTGTCTTCAAGGTATTACAGAGACATTCAGTGAATTAGTGTAATAACTCATGCATACAAAACAGTGTACACTCTCATACTGTAGCTGGATTAATCAGCATACTTTATTGTAACATTTCTTTTTCATTTTTATTATTTATTACTGTCGTCGTTTTTCGGAGCGTTGTTTTATAGCAATTACATGCCACTTTTTTACATAATAAAACAAAACAAACTTAACTGATTAAAATGTTACTTTATTATTTTCATAGATGCACAAGTTGGAGATTTATTATTAGATGTATTTATTTATTCATTATTAGATTTATTTAAGTGATCACATAATCCTCCTTGTTTTGTTGCTATGTTTTACAGGTTCATTGAGAGTAATAAGATAGAGACTGCATCCAAATATGCCTTCAGAGGACTCAGGGACTTGACTCATCTGTATGTTCCAACCATTATCACGATGCACAAACCAAAACTATTTTAGGAATACAATTTGTAATATTGACCACTGTATAAAAGCTACAAAAAAATCAAAAATCATTGCTATTTTTCAGCAGTTGTCCAGACATTTAAATATTACTTAAACACACTGATTTCCACACAGTATATTTGTATGTAAATCATTCTTTCCCACTGGTTTGCAAAAAATGTAATATAATCTCAGCTTGGTACAATGTATTGTATTGACCAAATGGTCCTGTTTCTAGGTCTTTGGCAAACAACAACATCAAAGCCTTGCCCAGGGATCTCTTTATTGACCTGGACTCACTCATAGAGCTGTAAGTTTCGCTTTCATTTGTAATTGTTTGAATAAATCACGTAATGTCCTTGGCAGTATTTTTCCCAACAAACCATGTCTAGAACTTCCAGGATTTTGTTTAGAATTTTTATGAATTTCTGTTCAAGTATTCTACAAAATCTTTGCCAACTCATCAAATGCATTCATGGAATCAACAGTAGTGCACTGCAGTAAAATTAGCAATACCTTTTTAAATGTTACTCATAGGAAAAACAGCCATCTAACCTACTACAGTGGTAGCACAGTATGCTCAGTATGCACAGTTACTCGATTAGAAACATATTCCTCTCTGCAGGGACCTGCGAGGCAATGCCTTTGAGTGCGACTGTCGTGCCAAGTGGCTGATGACGTGGCTGAAGAACACCAATGCCACAGTGTCAGATGTCATATGTGCTGGACCTGAGGACATGAAGGACAAGCGCCTCAATGATATGGCCAGCCTGCAAAACGAATGCATTTCAACTGGTGAGACACCTGAGCCAGCTGGCGCGGTCTCTAGTCTAACTGGCATCAGCATTAGCTGTGACTTACAGCAAGCAATGTTATGAAAAGGCAGGGCGATTTAGATGTGGTGTGAGTCAAAAGTGTAGTTTTCTTTTCCTTCGTTCCATCCTTTCATTTAGGCCAACTCTGATTAGAGTTTCTCAGCATGCAACTGTAATTAATTTCAAAAATGTGCCTCTCCACAGATTTCATCCTCCATCAGTCTGTGGCATCCGAGTCTCTGTCTGTTGACACATTCACCTATAAGAATGATGTCTATGTGGCAATTGCTGCTCCAAGTATAGAGAGCTGTATGGTTTTCCAGTGGGACCACATAGAAATGAACTTTAGGACTTATGACAACATCACAGGTAAGAAATGGTCTCAAAAATAAATGCCTGGTTAATATCTATGTGCATGTTAACTGCTGCATCAAATAATATTCATGAAAAATGGGGGCAGGATGTTCCTGATATTTGGTAAACTGCTTTTGAAACTTGTTAAAAGGATTTCTGAGAACTGCATCTTTCAAAATAATGAATTTCCCCTCCTTGAATCTAGCTATTTTGTTTGCTGTGGACCTCTGCTTTTAAGTTTCTTTTTCTTGCTCTTCAGGTCAGTCCATTGTGGGATGTAAGTCAGTGGTTATCCAGGACCAGGTGTTTGTCATTGTGGCTCAACTCTTTGGTGGCTCACACATCTACAAGTTTGATGAGGACCAGAGCAGGTTCAGCAAGTTCCAGGACATTGAGGTGTCCAAGATCTCCAAGCCAAATGACATCGAAACATTCCAGATTGGCACTGACTATTTTTTTGTGATTGCTGACAGCTCCAAAGCGGGTCTGTCCACCCTCTACAAGTGGAACGACAAGGGCTTTTATTCATACCAATCACTGCATGAGTGGTTCCGCGACACAGATGCTGAGTTCCTAGACTTGGATGGAAAGGCCCACCTTATTTTGGCAAGTCGCTCACAGGTACCGGTCATCTATCAGTGGAGCCGGAATGGACAGAAGTTTGCGCTGCAGGGGGAGATCCCAAACATGGAGGACGTGGTAGCCGTGAAGCACTTCAAGATCAAGGAGGAACTCTACCTAGCGATGACACGCTACATCGGTGACTCCAAAGTTCTGCATTGGGGTGCCAAACAATTTGAAGAGATCCAGGCCCTGCCGTCGCGAGGCTCCATGATTCTACAGCCTTTTCCTTTCAAAGAACGCTACTACCTGGCCCTCGGCAGTGATTACACCTTCTCACAGATCTACTTGTGGGATACTGAGAAGCAACTCTTTGACCGCTTCAAGGAGGTGTACATCCAGGCGCCACGCTCTTTCACTGTGGTTTCCACTGACCGCAGGGACTTCATCTTTGCCTCCAGCTTTAAGGGAAACACACAGATCTTTGAGCACATCATCATTGACTTGAGCCTGTGAGCTAGTTAGGGGCTGCGCCTTATTGCCCCTCCTGCATCCAATGTCTTCCACTAAAAAGTTACATTTTTGAAGGGAAAAGAAAGGGTGGGAAGGGATGAAATGAACTTTTAAGTATCGATTCCTATATAGATTTCTGTCATAAATAAAAGAGCTGGGTAAAAAAATGGAGGGAAATCTTTTTAAGTTCTTGATCAGTCCTTGATTATATTCCTAATGGCCTCTCAACTTTCAGAGGTCCAACCACTTTGGAAAGGCTGTGATGGACAGCAAAGATGTGTGGAAAGATTTGAGATATAGTTCTTGCTGTTCTTGGATGTATATTTTTGCAATCAGTTTAATATTCCCTGTGCTTATTGTTTTATACAATAAGTATACAACTGGATGTGAGAGACAGATAATATTACTCAATTTGTCAAACTCTGCTTACGCTTTGGGTCAGTTGAGGTTGTAAGGAGTGTGGTTGCTCATCCATGTGCCACTTACCTCATGTCCTCATACCCTATAGTAATGTACAGTATGTTGCCTTACCTGCACTGGGGTATAGTGTTGTGATGGGCCTAGAATGCCCCCCTCTGGCTGTGATAAGGTATCACACCCCTTTGCTTTTTACATACAGGGAAATGTCTTGAAAGCACAAACCTTTAAATATAGTAGCTGAGACCCCAGTCCTTAGAGCATAACTGTTTTGTCGAAGTTGTTACTGTAGGTGCTATATATTATACTGCATACAGTAAAATATCAAGCAGTGGTTTTAATTTAGGATGTTAGATTGAGGACTGGTTATAGCTGAAGCCTTCACAAAAATATATGAATGGAGAATCCCAATTTAAATAAATTTTTAGTCCAGAGGTAATAGTGGTAGAAGTAGATAGA